>BQNB010036023.1:0-50435 GCA_026074375.1 Tanacetum coccineum | reverse complement strand
AATAAAAGTGTTTTTCCGATCGTCCCTTTCATCTATGACCGTAGGTTTCTTAAATACTTATGAAACCCTAACAACCTGTTACCTAAGACTCGCTAAAGAGATAAGTATTATCACTTCCTATGATATCTCATGCATATCCTTATCACTAACTAACTATACTATCAACTCTGAGTAAACATAATACTACCAGGACTAATATTGTTCTACCAGCAGGAATAACTTTTGATCTGCCAGCACTAACTATAACATTATCCTTACCAGTAGGAACTACATACCTACCAGCAGGAACTTTTACTCTACCAGTAGGAACTACATACCTACTAGTAGTAACTATCTATTACCATATTCCTAACAATGTCGAAATTACTTCCAAACCTCTCTTCGACACAGCGAACAACGCTAAAGTCACAAAAACAATCCATATGGCATTGGTTAAATTTATGAGGTTTTCAATGGTAGACCAAAATGCAAGTTTTTGAGAATTCGTTTGAGGCGCATATATATTTATAAGCCTGAATTTTGACGAGAAACCAAGCCACGTTCCAATGACCCTAATGAAGTTTTTGTCCACAACCTTTTGCCCCAACGAGAACATTTGATTATCCCAAAGAGTGATCAAACCACCAAAAGTCCCTTCCGAGCTACTAAAATCAAAATCAACATAAGACCTAGGCCAAAGAGAACGAATGGAAAAACTATCAAAGGAATCTTGCTTTGTCTCTTGGATTCCTATAAAAAAAAGGAGAACCACGCTCTGTCAAACTCTTAATCCATGACTTCTTAGAGTTAGACCCAAGCCTATTGCAATTTACAAAAATGCCAATCACATATCCAAACAAACACCAAAACCTGAAAGCGCAACAAAGATCATGATGATCTTTCTACAACTTTACTGTTACAACACACGCCGAAAGAGAAACTTATTTGTTTCCCCACCGGTCTCGATTGTTCTTCCTTATCCACCATATCATCTTCGTCTCGAGAGACCATGATTTGAGGGAAATCGTCTACTTGTAGGCAAGTATTGTTTCCTACAGCTAACTTTTTCTTTTTGTTTTTTATCTTTCTTTTCTTTCCATTAATGGTTTGAGCATCGTTTATCAAATTGGACATATGTTGGAAACTTGAGAGGAGTTCATCTAGTTCCTGATCACTTTAAGAGGTGCCTTCTTCATGCCTTGGAGAATCGTTAAGATTTGGGATAAGTTCCAATATAATTGCATTAACATCAGGCCAAAAAGAGTTGGAAGGATGGGCCTAGGTCCATGAGGAGGGAGCCCAGTATGACTTGGATAAGTAACATCATATCCAAGTATGTTTCGCTTTCCAAAAGTTTGTTAAAATATGCAAAATGACTAGTTTTTGCTTATTGGGCCTTAAGGCCCAATAAGGATCCATTAAGATATTCATATGTATAAAATATGTTTTAGGCCCAAAAGTAAAGCCCATTAGTCGAAATAAGCCCAAAACAATAGCTAACAAAATAACCCGAACCACAATAAGCTCTCAATAAGCCGCAACTTATTGGGCTTATTGGGTCGTGAGCCTTATAAGCTCTAAACAACCAATATAAGCTTTCAAATAAGCTATCAAGCTACGTAGTATATTTGGTTATCACCATAAGTTATCAAAATAGTCTACAAAAATACGATATACGAGGTAAATAACCAAAAAACATTTTCCTTGTTCACCTTATTTTTGTCGAGAGCTAATAAGCTTAAAATAAGTCCGAAATGCTTATAAGTAAGCCAATAAGCTACTAACCAAAATAAGCTACATTGCAATAAATGTTTTTCAACCATCACAACCACGACAATAAAACTAAAAATCCTTATTCTCTTTTTATTTTTTGTTCGAACCCTAACCGCACCCTCAATATCCTTTCGCAAACTTTTCGTGTTCGATTTTTAACAAACGCACCGTACAACTAGCTTTTATGTATCATTAAACACTCAAAAGTACAAGTTAAATGTAAATTTAGAAAACTTATAAAGAGGGTTTTGAAAAGCGAGAACGAACACGAACCGACTACCCAAACATAGTTTAAATGATTACCCGAGCACTAGAATCAACCCAATACTCCACGACTCTTCATGTCTTTTATCAAAGATTGAAAAATGTATGTGTTTGTGAATTCGGACGCAAGAAAAAAAAAGAGAAAGAGTGTGTGTGATCTTTTTGAAAAATAAATGAAATGTATGTTATGGTTAAGACAAAATATGGTACTAAAGGTGGCCATACAAGCCTAAAGTTGTGCCTTCTTGTTCCATTCCTCTTGCTCGTCCGATTATAGCATCCAAATGGCTCGGGGTGCTTTCTTTTTGTGTCGGTTTCACTTAAACCCCAAAAACCTCGAATTTAAAATATTTTCCCAAGTTACTTAGTATTTGTATTCACTTTAAAAATATTTTTCCCATAACTTAGAGTATTTACATGACATATTTCCAATTTATACTTCTCAAAACTCATTTTGAACATTAACGGACGTGTCGGGACTCGTTTCTGGCATTTCAAGCTATATACGGTACAACCCTCCCGAAACATGGTACTTGTTCTAACAAAACTGACAAAAGTCAAAAGTCAAAGGACTAAATTAGAACATTGAAATCTCAGAAAAAGGGCAAGGGTTACATTCTACTCCTTTTAAAAAGAATTTTGACCCCGAAATTCAACTACTGACAGAACTAAACATATGCGGATACTTAAGTCTCATTTGGTCTTCATGCTCCCACGTGAATTCAGGTCCACGTTTTGAATTCCACCGAACCTTGACGATGGTAATTCTACTATGCTTAAGCTTCTTGAATTCCCTCTCTAAATTTCCACAGGTTCTTCCATAAAATTCAACTTAGCATCAACTTAGATCTCATCCAAAGGCACTTGCAGTGTTGGGTCAGCCAAACACTTCTTAAGGTTCGACACGTGGAACGTGTCATGAACACCATCAAGCTCTTCAGGTAAATCTAGCCTATAGGCCACTGGACCAATCCTCTCAGTGATCTCAAATGGTCCAACGAACCTAGGTGCTAATTTCCCTTCCTTCCCAAAGCGTACCACACCTTTCCAAGGTGACACTTTGAGCAAGACATACTCACCTACACTGAACTCTAAAGGTTTCCTCCTCTTATCGGCATAACTTTTTTGGCGATCACATGCAGCCTTAAGTCTATCTTTAATCTGCAAGATCTTCTCAATGGTTTCTTACACTAACTCAGGCCCTATCAAATGCCCTTCTCTAACTTCTGCCCACATAATCGGTGAGCGACACTTCCTACCATACAAGGCTTCAAACGGTGCACACCACACACTAGAATGATAACTATTGTTATACAAAAACTCAACTAATGGAAGATGAACATCCCAACTTCCCCTGAAGTCTAGGACGCATGCTCTAGGCATGTCCTCCAAAGTCTGAACATACTCATGTCCAAACGAGTTCCTAATGCTTTTTGCATTGACTGCCAAAACCTTAATGTGAAACGACTATCACGATCAGATATGATTGAGATCGGCACACCATGCCTAGAAACAATCTCATTAAGATAGAGTCTAGCTAACCTATCCATCTTATAGTCCTTACGCATAGGTAGAAAATGAGCAGACTTAGTCAACCGGTCCATAATGACCCAGATTGTGTCATGCCCACTACTAGTCATTGGTAGCTTCGTAACAAAGTCCATTGCTATTCCATCCCATTTCTATTCAGGGATCTCAGGTTGCTGCAGCAATCCAGATGGCCTTTGATGTTTAGCCTTTATCTTCAAACAAGTCAAACACCTACTAACATATACAGCTATATCTTTCTTCATTCTCGGCTACCAATACCTATCCCTAAGGTCATAGTACATCTTATCAGCTCCTGGGTGTACAGAGTACTTTGACTTATAGGCTTCATCCATTATCAGGGTTCTCATATCACCCTTTAAAGGAACCCATATTCAATCCAGGTAGTACAACGCTCTATCACTTCTACGTTCCATCAGTTCATCCATTCCTCGTTGCATTTCTACCGGCTCATCTGATGCCTTCTTTTGAGTCGCTGGTATCTTATCCTTGATACTCGACTAAAGGGTCATATTCATAGCTCTAACTCTCCTAGGTTTAATCCTCTCCTTCATACTTAGTGCATCAGCTACTACATTCGTCTTACCAGGATGGTAGCGAATTTCGCAGTCATAGTCACTAAACAACTCTATCCAGCAACGTTGACGCATGTTCAATTCCTTTTGGCTAAAGATATGTCGGAGACTCTTATGGTCGGTATATATGACACTCTTTATCCTATACAAGTAATGTCTCTAAATCTTAAGTACAAACACAACCGCACCTAATTCTAAATCATGACTGGTGTAATTATTCTCATGGATCTTCAACTGCCTAGACGCATATTCTATAACTTTACCTCTTTGCATCAACACACAACCTAGTCCTAAGCCGGACGCATCAAAATATACCACAAAGTCTTCCAGACCATCAGGGAGATCTAGAACAATCGCATTACACAACTTATCCTTCAAAGTTTGAAATGCCCTTTCCTATTCCTCACCTAAATCAAATGTCTTACTCTTCTAAGTCAAGATGGTCAGGGACTTAGCAATCTTAAAAAAGTTCTCTATGAACCGACGATAATACCCTGCCAAACCTAAAAATAAACGAACTTCAGATGGAGTTTTAGGGGCCTCCCAATTCTTAACAACTTCGATCTTACTAGGGTCTACATGAATACCATCTCCATTAATCACGTGTCCAAGAAACTGTACTTCTCGCAACCATAATTCACACTTGGAAAACTTAGCATATAGTTTCTCTTCCTTGAGCAATTCTAAGACTAACACTCGGTGCACTTCATGCTCTTCCCGGGTCTTAGAATAAATCAAGATATCATCAATGAACACAATCACAAACTTGTCTAGATACGGCCTACACACTCAGTTCATCAGATCCATAAATACCGCTGGTGCATTAGTCAGACCAAAGGGCATTACTGTAAACTCGAAATGTCCATAACGAGTTCTAAAAGCAGTCTTTGGAATGTCATCCTTGTGCACTCTCAGCTGGTGGTATCTAGACCTAAGATCTATTTTAGAGAAGTATTGTGATCCTTGAAGTTGATCAAACAGGTCGTCTATCCTAGGGAGTGGATAACGGTTCTTAATGGTCAACTTTTTAACTCTCTATAATCAATGCACATTCTAAAAGAACCATCCTTCTTCTTAACAAATAATACCGGTTCTCCCCAAGGCGACGAGTTTGGTCGAATGAAACCTTTGTCCTGGAGTTCCTTGAGTTGACCTGACAACTCCTCCATTTCAGAAGGAGCCAATCGATAGGGAGATTTCACGACTGGTATTTCTCCAGGTATTAACTCAATACGAAATTCGATTTCTCGAATAGGCGGTAATCCTGATAGGTCATCTGAAAATACCTCAGGAAAGTCTCTAACCATAACAATCTCTTTTTGTTTTTGTTCCTTGGCCTTAGCACTCATTAGATATCTCATTTTCTCTTTCGGTCTCTCCTAGCACTCTAAGCACTTTGCCATCTAGTAGTGGTATCCTAACTACTTTCTCATGGCAAATTATTTCAGCCATGTGGTTAGATAACCAATCCATTCCTATGATCACATCGACACTCTCGCTTCCAAACAGTATTAAATTAATATCAAACATGTGACCTTCTATTTCTAGTCTGCAACCCCTAATAACTTTATCAATCTCTACTAGCTGTCCGCTAACTATCTCAATCTTATAACTGAATCCTAAATCATTGGGCTCTATGCCTAATAGAGGTATGAAAGTAGTGGAAACGAAACTATAGTCGGCATCAGAATCGAATAGAGTTGTAGCATAGTGATCGTTTAAAGTGAACGTACTCGTCACGATGTTCGGAACCTGGTGAGCCTCCTCTGCTCCCAGCATAAACGCCCTTCCACGTGCCTGGTTACCGTTGTTTCCACGACCTTGTCCCCCATTGTTAGCAACAACTTGATTTGGACGGTTTCCCCCTGGTCTCTATGCTTTGTTCAACCTAGGACATGCTGCCTTAAATGATCGGTTCCTCCACACTCATAACATGCTCCATGAGCATCAGTAGGGTTTCTAGCATTCACTGGGTTCACTATCCTAGGAGCCACTCTACAGTCCTTTGTCATATGTTCAAGACGGCCACAGTTAAAGCAAGCTCGACAAGGTATCTCAAGTGGGTGGTGTAGGTTACGGCTTACACATTTAGGAATTGTGCCATTATACTCTCTCCTCACCGGTTTACTGGTCGTAGTAAAAGAAATCCCAGTCCTAGTCCTCTTGTTTTCATCTCTCGCATTCCTATCTCTACTAGACTCTCCATTATTCTCTCTCTTCTCAGGGTTCTTTTTCAGTGACTCGTTCCTAACGGCCTCATCTGTCAGTGTTCTAGCCTTCTATACAGCCCTCTGAATTGTTGTTGGCTCCGTTGCTGCCACCATCCCTTGGATTTGTGGAGCAAGGCCATAAATGTACCCTCAATCCTTTTGTTTTCAGGTGTAACTATGTGAGGAACTAGCCTAGCCAACTCATGGAACCTATCACTATACGCAGCATGGCCAGCCCCGACCATAGCGTGGTTCGAGAACTCAGTTTCTAGTTTCTGCATCTCATTGACCGGGTAAAATTTCTCCCTAGTCAAAGTCTTAAAGTCTTCCCAAGACATACCAATAGCGGCTTCTCGACTTCGTGTGTAGATCTGAGAGTTCCACCACGTGAGTGCCTTACCAACAAATGATCCAGTAGTGTACTTTACCTTTTAGTTATCCCTACACCCACTCATATCCTGAACCGACTCCATCTTCTCAATCCAACGGGTATAAACTATAGCACCTCCCTTACCATCATACTCTTTTGGGTTACAAGCTAAGAACTCCTTATAGGTACAACCCCTTCAGTCTTTATTCTTAATAACATTCCCAACATCACCCCGGATGTTGTCATTGACGGCATCGCCATTTTGATTCCTCTTACTCCCCTGATTGCTACCTTGGTTGCCTACTTGAGCTAAGAGGGTGGTCTTAATATATATATATGTATATTTATTATTTTATATATATACTATATATATTATATATATATATTATATATATGTATATATATTATATATATATATATATATATATACACACACACACATACGGTCCTAAGGTGTCAACACCAATTTGTGTGAACGATATTACTAAATACACGTGAGTCGTAGTACGTTTATAACTACGTTGGCCATCGTATTTATACCCGTATCCTTTCCCAATTATACTCAGTATTGAGCTCACACATTTCAATGATTGACTTGACTAATACGATAGACTATAGACGATACGTACGCGCTAAAGCAAGTAATAGGCACACATAGATCCTATCATGCAACTATATGAAGGTTCTTAAGTTATAGTCTAGGCCAAACCACCTAGTTCTCTATAACCTTGGCTCTGATTACTAATCTGTCACACCCCAACATAGACGAAACACGGGTATGCGACGAAGAATGATCAATCATAACACAAGATACACAATAGAGAAAACTAAAACGCATTAATGAAAAGTGTCATGATGATCATCCACCTCAAGTACAAATTGAGTGAGATCCCAACAAGAACACAACATATAGCCTCTACAAATGCAGCCAAATACCCACGCAGGGGTCCATACTAGTCTTAAGACAACAATCCTCAAATTATTGAAGTTCAACACCAAAACTCAAAGCCAAATCTCTCAGAATGCAATCCATACAGGATGCTCTTAAGGTCTGCTAAATCTTGCAACTCAACTTCAATAATCATTCTCAATACCTGAAAATGATACTCGAAAAGGTTAACAATAATGTTTTTGAGCTCGTAGGTTTGATAGAAAACCCAGTCGTTGTGCCAATATTTCAAATAGTGGACAATTATGCAATATGACAATGAATACATTCAACAATTCAATTTCCAAACCTAGCAAATTCATGCTATCCAAATCTCATCCAAATGGACCATTGCCACGTAATGTCCTCACATCCTCAATTCTCACGCGCCTAAAGCCTACCAGCTAGAGCTATATATATGGTGGCACATCACATATCATTTCAAACCATAGCAAGTCTATGTTATAACAGAGCCACATGGCATATTATAAACGATCCACACAAAAAGTTTCACACATCATATTCTACCAAAGCTCATGTCATTCACATAGCAGTCATAAGCACATAACATTGTCCCAAAAACAAAACAACTTTTGCACAGTATAGAAAACAGTTCAAAGCAGTTTTGAGTATCATTTTTCCCCAACGGAAAATCATTAAAAATATGGGTACAAGAACTCACCTCAAGCAAAGTGTCTAGCAGCAAACTCAATATCACACAAGCAAATGCAACGACGTCCGAACACGACCTAGCCCAATTAATGTTCCACTTAGACATTTATTTCCAAAACACTTTTCAGATTTGATGCATAAAGGTCAGATGTGCGTTGTACGGTCATCCTCAATGTTTTCAGTGGTGTGATGGTTGACAACTTAGTTTAAAAGACAACATACTCCAACTCAAACCTTAAATGATATATATACTTATACTATTTAATATAATAGTCGAGAAATATAAGAAATAAATACTTATATATATACTTCGGTAAATCCATTCGGCACTCTTAGTTACCATTAATTCATCATTTAAATTATAAGAAACAACACGTTTATTTATACTAAACAATTTAGAGAATTTTCGTAAAAATATATTTTTCGTCTTTTAGTCGATTTATTAAAATAATAAAATAATAATAATTTATTATTAAATCGAAAAATCACGTTTGGAGTAAGAATTCTAAGTATAGACTTTTACGAAATTTCGACATGACCCGTTCGTTTATACAACGTTTTCCAAGGTTTTTAACCTTAATTTCAAACATTTTCCATAAATTTTCCACTTTTCGACAAAACGCCAAAATCCTACATTTTACCACATACATCAAAACACGTTTCCTCAAACGAATTTCAACATCATATCAAAGTATGTTTCGCTTTCCAAAAGTTCATTAAAATACGCAAAATGACTAGTTTTCGCTTATTGGGCCTATCCATTAAGATATTCAAACGTATAAAATATGCTTTAGGCCTAAAACTAAAGCTCATTAGTCGAAATAAGCCCAAAACAATAGCTAACAAAATAACTCAAACCACAATAAGCTCTCAATAAGCCACAACTTATTGGGCTTATTGGGCCATGAGCCTTATAAGCTCTAAACAACCAATATAAACTTTCAAATAAGCTATCAAGCTACATAGTATATTTGGTTATCACCATAAGTTATCAAAATAGTCCACAAAAATACAATATACAAGGTAAATAACCAAAAAACAATTTCCTTGTTTACTTTATTTTTTCCGAGAGCTAATAAGCTCAAAATAAGTCTGAAAATGATTATAAAGAAGCCAATAAGCTATTAACCAAAATAAGCTACATAGCAATAAATGTTTTTCAACCATCACAACCATAACAATAAAACTACAAATCCTTATTCTCTTTTTATTTTTTGTTCGAACCCTAACCGCGCCCTTAATATCCTTTCACAAACTTTTCATGTTCGGTTTTTAACAAACGCATCGTACAAATAGCTTCTATGCATCATTAAACACTCAAAAGTACAAGTTAAATGTAAAATTAGAAAACATACAAAGAGGGTTTTGAAAAGCGAGAACGAACGCAAACCGACTAGCCAAACGTAGTTTAAATGATTACTCAAGCACTAGAATCAACCCAATACTCCACGACTCTTCACGTTTTTTATCAAAGATTGAAAAATGTACGTGTTTGTGAATTCAGACGCAAGAAAAAAAGAGAGAAAAAGTGTGTGTGATCTTTTTGAAAAATGAATGAAATATGTGTTATGGTTAAGATAAAATGTGGTACTAAAGATGGCCATACAAGCCTAAAGTTGTGCCTTCTTGTTCCCTTCCCCTTACTCGTCCGATTATAGCATCCAAGGGGCTCAGGATGCTCTCTTTTTGTGTCGGTTTCACTTAAAACCCAAAAACCTTGAATTTAAAATATTTTCCGAAGTTACTTAGTATTTTTATTCACTTTAAAAATATTTTTCCCACAACTTAGAGTATTTACACGACATATTTCCAATTTACACTTCTCAAAACTCATTTTAAACATTAACGGACGTGTCAGGACTCGTTTTCGGCATTTCAAGCTATACACGGGACAACCCTCCCGAAACATATCCAACATAATAAAACCCTCTAAAAAGGATTATTATAAACAATGAACACATAAAAACACTCCAATCGCATTAATTCATCACCGTACCGTCAACACGGTACTTGTTCTAACAAAACTGATAAAAGTCAAAAGTCAAAGGACTAAATTAGAACATTCAAATCTCAAAAAAAGGCAAGGGTTACATTAATTTACACCCTCACAAACCGCCATCGATGGTTCAACAAAGTCTTCCTCAAACATGGAATTCTTACCCGATTGCGGATGGGGTGAGGATATTAAGTTGGAGGTGTTAAACCTCTTTTCGAATATTTTAATAGGGTAAGACTTTCCGTTTAGAGTGACTGAGAAAGTTTGGCATACCTCATTCTTATTTGACGTGAGAACAAGGCATTTGACAGGTAGGAGTATCTGAGAATCGAAATCCAACCTTCCTATTTCAAGAGTTTTACTAAATAACTTAGATATCGATTTGATAAATGTTATGTCCTGCCTACAATAGGTAAACCTTCAATGTACAACCACATCAAACAACCAACCACGATGGCCGTCATCGTCCCGCATCCTGATATTTTTGAACCATTGTTGTAGCCAAACGTCGTTTTCTTCTAAGCTTTTATTCGCGACCTCTTTCAAGCTCCATTCAAATAGCAATAGCAAACCCCTAATGTATTTCACATTGCATTCCCCCAATTCATTATTATGCATAATATCCTAAGCATTTTGAAGAACTTGAAGGTTCTTAGCTTGACCAATCTAACACATCTCCAACATTGATCTAATGTTTTTGTCTTCCTCTATGGTGATAGAAATATGTTGAGGAAAACTGTGTCTTTTCAACCCTATCACCGCCTCTTAAATGAGTTTCCTAGTTTCTTTGGAGGTTTATGTTGTGAAGTACCACCAGATTATAGTGGGGGGAAATTCGAGTGTAAAGCACCCATGTTTTCTCCTTTGGCAAACTTTGCATGATTGATCACCAGCCTTTCATTCCGAATGAATATACCTTTCAGCCTTCTTTCAAAACTATCCATGTCCCCATTGTTAATAAATCTAACAAAACCGAATCTTGTGTCCCTCTTTGTTTTTTGTGAAAAAGAAAGAGGTGGACTTTTCTATCATGAACCGATCGAAGTCAGGAGCTTTCTTCCTCCCCGACGGATTTCTGATAGGATGAGGGGCATCGCTAACTCGATTCCTTCTCTTCTTCCTTATTACGTTCACCCTCTTTGTCTTCGTGATTGTATCCATTTCGAGTTTGTTCAGTTTCCCCATTCTCTGTCCCCATTTTCTCTCTCGCCTACTTTTTTGTTCCTAGACATTAGTTCATAAATTTCTTACTTGTATATTGTTACGAGATTAGTTCTCATGTAACCTAAAAAGCTTATAGCATTAAACTTAAAAAACAAGATCTACTGGGTTTAACTAAGAATAGACGGGAAAGTATACCTTTATCATGTATGATTATGTTTGATTGGTAAGTTGAGATTATTCGCAAGGATTTGTGTATTTCAAAGTAAGATTTTAGTGTAACAATTTGACTATTTAGGGCTTCTTGATCTTGATGCTCCAATCGACTCTTTTGGGTTTCTAAAGGAGAATCACCACGTGAGTTGCATCAGGTATCCATCGGTACTACACATGTAGAATTAGGGCTATGAATATGCAAGTTGGAGAGTATGAAAATGGATAAAGATCGAATAAGGGTTTTGTCAATCTTGGAATCAGCTTAGGGTCGATTTAGGGATCAACCAGAAGGGTTTCAACCCTTTTGGTATCTTGGTCAACCAATCAAACAACGAGGAAGTGAGGGGAGTAAGATTTTAGGGATATGAGACATGTTATGAATCATATTAGAATGTCTTGGTATATATAGTATCATGGAAAATTCCTAATACAATTAGGATTCCTTATAATTATCCATAATTACACAAGTTTGATTATAATTTAAACTTAATCCATCTTTTGTCTAAGGCGGTCGACCGAACCATACAAACCCTTAGAGTTTGTGGTTTTGCTTTTTAAGTAATTTTAATATTTATTCCAGATGGATCACTGGTGTTCCTCTCTATAAGAATATTGTAATATTCACATTTCCCTTTTATTTCCATTTCAATTCCTCACTCTTTTCTCATTATCAACTTACTTGTTTCGTTTAGTGTGCACTCGTGTGACCCGTTGGCATTTCTAAGAGTACCAATTCTAAAAGACGTTATTTGCACACTAATTCACGCAAGACCAACGCCGGCCACCGCCACTAGTCATGTGATGAGGTGTCATTTTATACACTATTTTAGGATCATTTAACCCTTTAAAACATGCAAATATGCCCAGATTATGTGCTTAATCGTTTGTTTTTAAGTTTTTAGCACTTGGATGGTATTTGGAGAAAATACACGTGACTTGGGCTCATTTGGAGATGAAACGGACAAGATTACAAACCTACACCAAATCTCTTGAAGAATCGTGTTCATAGAGCGTAGAGATGGCGTCGTAGGCATAAAGCGACACCGTCTTGATCTATCGTGACGGCGTCAGGAATCTAGCGGCGGCGTCAGGAATCTAGCGGCGGCGTCAGGACGTAGCCTACTTAAAGAGGATCTAGAATCATCTACGTGGCGACGGCATCAGGACTTCAAAGTGACGTCGTCACATCGATTTTCCTATACATATTAAACCGATTTTAGGGTTTTAAGTGTCTAACTTTGTATAACTTTTGGGAGACAAACCGTAGTCTTTCTAGCAGCTTTTAAGGTCGTTTTTAGGGCCTCAAAACCCTATTGTAACTACCTTTAATCTATGTTTTGATCAAGTAAGATTGTTTATCATTAATTATTCAATATGTCTATGTGTTGTTTGATTGATTCATGCTCTTGCTTTATCTTTAACATGCTAGGCTAAACCCTCCTTTGTATTTACTTATGATTGCATGAAACTTAGGTTGTAGATCCTTTTAATGTTGCTTCTTGTTGATGGATGTGCGTGTTAGCCTCTAGAAAACTAGCCATAAGATATTAAATTGGCATAGACGTCTAGGGAAACACGAGTGTGTAGAAAGGATACCATCGGTAACAGTCTTCATACTACCTTACCCCTAATATGGTTAATCCCTCTTAAGATATTTCGCATGCATTTAATATACTCTTAGGGGTCTTGTAATAGTCTTCATACTACCAAACTTGTGCGTTGCCATAACGGAATATTAAATAGACAAGAGTTTGTGTAATCCATTCATGACCTAGAAAATACTTATACAGATCATCACAAGTGTGACAAAGCAACAGATTTAGGAGAGGCAATCTAAGGAGTAGTACATGATTAGGTAAATACATCTAATTATCATAAAGTTATCACCAGTAGATTATATGTTAATTAGTTTAGTTATTAGTTATTCAAACCAACCTCTCAAACATATGATTTTACCTTCTTTCTATAAAATATAAAATACAAAAGAATCTTCTCTTAGCCTTTTAGAATTCTATTAGACCGTGATCAAGCCTTCCCAACCTATTCCCCTAGAGAACGATAACAACCCTCGAATCTTACCTATACTACACTGCAACGATTAGGTACACTGCCTAAGGAGTTGTAAAACTTCTTGCTGAAGTCCCCTACGACCTCCACATCAAGTTTTTGGCGCCACTGCTGGGGAATAGTTAGGTTTCAAACTTAGTTTAGCTTAGTTCTACTCGCTTGAATCCTTTCAAGTGAGATTTTATTTCAGTAAACTAGCTTTCTTGTAGTATATCTTTTCTTTGTACCTTTTGTTTGTAACTCTTTCGTTCACCATCATGATGTATGAAAGACCTCTTACCATACCCTTTTAAAACCCACCACGAAACACAACCTTGTCATTCCAAAGATATACCTTGGTGTTCCAACAACATCAATATGAATCTATCTACGATGCGTGGACTCATTTCAGAAACTTAATCCAAAGAGTCCCTCGTCATGGCCTCGATTTATGGTCCCTTACTCAATTCTTTTATGATCATGTCGACGACTATACCCGAATGGACCTTGACTTTGCAGCAGACGGGAACCTTAGAGAATTAAGTGGTGAAGAAGCATGAGAAGCCATAGAAAATTTTTCCCAAGGCCAAAAAGAATAGGACAACCCACCAAATATTATTTTTGAACAAGAAGTAGCAAATTTAAAGGCTTAAGCAAAAAGATTATTTGGAGATGAGAATGTTTGGGTTGAGATGCATAGGGGTATAGCATGGGACAAAATAGAAACTCTGAACCCACAAGATACCCCACAAGTCCTCCCATTATTTGAGGAAAATACACCGCCCGTGACTTACCCGGATGAAGTAGAAGAGATTATAGGAATCCCGATTGAGGTAGAACATTTAGACGAAACACCACTAGAGGATTTAGGCTTGAATACTTGTAATCATGGCATTCCTCTTATTTTTATGAAAATTCCTAGTTTTGATGAACTGGAACCTCAACCAAAGCCCTTACCTAATTGTCCATCCTTAGATATAAGTCTAGGAGGAGAAAGAGGCCCCGAACCACCCATCAAACTAAATAGTCCGGATAGTTTTAGGACGAAGGTAGTTGATTACTTAACCATTTATACACCGCCTTTACCTCACGTGGCGTCTTTCTACCCTAGGGATGTGTATTGCTATTATCACCCATGCATTGATAATTCTAAGAAACATTATGGATATAAACCAGGTTTATTAGGACAAAGTGGATCCCTAGGTGTTGATTTTTCCAATTTGGAGATGATAGAAGATGATTGGGAATTAGAATCTAAGGAAGTTTCTTTTCTATGAAGAGGACTTAATTCACCCGTTAGGCCAAAAGAAGTAGAGAAGGTTAGGATTAAAGGAAACACACCATTTGGAGCATATTATTCAGCAACCAGTTTTTCAGCATGTGGCCCCTTTTCACAATAATGGTGTGTACCGTTATTATCACCCGCACTTGAACTTAAGTGTAGGGGAACCCTCCCCTTTATTTGTTAAATAAGGGTAGAGTCAGGCTCGTGACTCGAATGAAAACAAGCGCTTCTTGGAAGGCAACCCAATGTTTATTTTTCTCGCATTTTAGGAGTGTCGTGTGTTTAAATTCTTCTCATTAATTCTTTTATGTTTGAATTCATCATTTTGTAATCATGCTTTGTTTGTTTTTAACTTCGTTTTATTTACAATCAAATGTATTTTGCAACAAAATAAGTGTAGGGGAAATATCCGGTTTTTAAGAACCAATTCAAACATAATTAATAAATTGTTTAGATTAATTCGCGTCAGTTTCGAGTCATATGATTGTATTGACTAATCCCAGGTTTCATGCAGTAATTCATACAAGAAATAACTTATATAATCGCGTACAGGAAGTTTTTCAAAGAAAACAAAAATAAAATTTTTCTCAGAGCCTGGAGACGGCGTCAGAATTTATCTTGACGGCGTCGTGAGCCCAGCTACGGGAAAATTTGAAATTCTTCAAATATTTTCGAAAAATAGTTTGCACAACATTTAAAATTTGTAATTCTTTTATAAACCTGCATAAACCAATGATTATGTCATTACTCTCATCCTATCTTTACTGCTTTCATAGAGTCAAACCCTAAACTCCTATCGTGTGTGTATGTGTATATATATATATATAGATATATCCCGTCGATTTTATGCTTGGTGTATCTGTCTTTGTCTTTGATTACATGTTATATTTGATCTATTTATTCGCAGTGTTTTATCTCTGTTATGAGCAAACCAGGGGAGTACTAGTTTCTTTTACTTGTTTTCTTTTCCCTTTATTCGTTTTTATGGGTACTTCTATAGAACATTAGGGACAATGTTTAACTTAAGTGTAGAGGGGAAATAAGCCTTAGAAACTATTCCTTTATTTGCCATTTGCTTGTTCCTTAAAATGATGGGTAATATATCAAAACATAGCATAAAAAGGTAATTTTGACCAAAATTTAAATTTTTTATGACACATACCGATGAAAACCGAGTATTAATAGCGTCTCATGGATAGGAATTTATATGACTAGCACAAAAACCCTCATAATTCCACCTCAAAAATGTGAGGTTCGCCTTTAGATCTATAGGAATTCGGGTATCTATTTTCGATACCCAAGATAGTTTATACCTTTAACTTATTCGAGTTAAGGTTCAAATGCAGTCATATGTGTCTATTCTGTCGTTACAGATGTGTACGTATGGTCTTTGTCGCCTTTTCTGGAACATTGGTATCGGTATTAAATTATATGAGTGTACCGATAGTATATTAAATTCTAGAACTTGTTATTATGATGCATCTCGATACCGTATAGTGAGTATTAGGATTTACTAGATAAGAGGCACTAGGATTAACTCATGTTTTATACCTGTAATTGTTATGATGGTCACACCGGTCATATAACTATCTCACACCTTTGCCATGCACTAATTTTTAGTGCTAAATACCCCTAGTACAACCCTCCTAGCCTATCATTTTCACGGTTCTTGTAATTTTCTGATGGATTCCAGATTATTAATGAAGAACATTGTCACCCTTTAAACCAATCGTTACACCCAAATCGCCTTAGCCTACCTTGTATGTACTCGCTTTCAGTACATTATTGTTTTAACCCAAGTTAATTATTGAGTACACGGTTGCTAAGTCCTTATCCTTGTAAATACAGTTTTGGGACGATTGGGATTCATGGTAGCATTTATTTTGCGGAAGAATGGGGAAGAAAAGTTAAGTCAATACCCCCATATGTTTGTCAAATGATCTCCATGTTATGTTGATCCATCTCAAATTGGGTCATTAGTTAAATTGTAAATATCGAGTATGTAAAAGTTCAAGTGTAGGGGTGTGTCTATAAACCCCCATGATGTATTATATGTTTAAGCAATGGCAGGGCAAAAGTGTACAAAAAAATGAGAAAAAGAAAGAAAAAAAATTCGAAAAAAATGTAAATAAAAAAAGAAGTAAAAAAATATACGAGCTGTCATTTGCTTATGTTTATGTTTATCGTAGAGTCAAGAAAAGAAAAAGAAAAAGAGATTGATGTAGAGTTGTGTAGAGTTTGTATATTTTGTCCGAGTCTTTGGCTTAGCAACCCAAACCAACGTGTATTCGTATAAATAATTAACTAACCATTCTACTCAAAATTCACCAAAAAGTCATTCCCCAAATGTATCACATCCGTTTTCGTTTCTGTTAATGTTATCTTACACCTACACCCCCACAACCCTTTAAAAAGACCTCTTTGATAGTAAGGAATAATACTTGAGCCTAGCGGTGAATGTTTGATCATTTACCAAGCCTATGGTAATTTATAAGATATGACAGGTAATGAGTGTTGATTTTTCGTTTCCTCATAGTTGTTATAATTTATTATACACCCGAGAGAGAGAGAGAATCCCAAACACTTATGTGAGGTGTTAGTATATACTTTTTGTGTTTTTATCTACGAGGTCTAGAAGGTTGTGTTGTAAAATGCTTTTAAAGAGTAGGTTAAATGACCCTCATATTGCTATTGTCTATGTAGAAAAGCCCATTTGTTTGAAGACAAGCAAATCCTAAGTGTAGGGGTATTTGATGAGGTGTCATTTTATACACTATTTCGGGTTCATTTAACCCCTTAAATCATGCAAATATGCCCAGATTATGTGCTTAATCGTTTGTTTTCAGATTTTTAGCACTTGGATGGCATTTGGAGGAAATACACGTTACTTGGGCTCATTTGGAGAAGAAACGGACAAAATTATGGACCTACACCAAATCTCTTAAAGAACCGTGTTCATAGAGCGTAGAGACGGCGTCACAGGCATAAAGCAACGCCGTCGTGATCTATCCAGTGACGGCGTCAGGAATCTAGCGACGGCGTCAGGACGTGGCCGACTTAAAGAGGATCTAGAATCATCTACGTGGCGACGGCGTCAGGACTTCAAAGCGACGCCGTCGCAACGATTTTCCTATATATATTAAATCAATTTTAGGGTTTTAAGTATGCAGGGCTGGATTTGAGCAAGTGCGGCATAGGCGACCGCACAGGGCCTCCATTTTTCAGGGGCCTCCGATTTCTAAAACATCAATACATGTATACATTCATTTTTGGAGGATTTGATCTTGTTGATAGATTATTATGAATGAAGAATATAAGATTTTGTTCAAAAAACAAGAAGCTTGAAGTTGCATTTTTGAAGGAAAAAAATGGTGTCTGTTTGTTGGAGAAGATAACCCAAAGTCAGCTTTATGGGCCTAACTTTAAGTTTTGTCTTTTAGCACTAATATTTTCTATATAAGTTTTAGACTTTTAATACAAGTTATATCAAACCTATATCTTTTTCAATTTATAATTTTAGTCCCTACTATATTCTTGTTTCAAATTTCTAGATAGTTTAAACAACAAAAAGCACTATATTTTCGATGTGAAAAGTTAAAATACGTCAAACAGTTTTATATATGATATATTTTTGGGAAAAAAATACTACAAATCATCTTATACTATATATTTATGTTGTAATTATTAGACTATGATTATCGTAAGGGGTTTTAAATTTTTTATAGTCATCCATAGTAGAATAATATTAGTAAGTTGCTATCGGTATAAAAAAATCAATACGTAACGAAGTTACAATTTGTTAATTTTACTTGTACTTTAATTTTTGAAGTTGAATAATGGGCCCCTTCTGAATTGTGGCACAGGGCCTCTAAATTCCACGGGACGGCCCTGTAAGTATGTAACTTTGTATAACTTTTGGGAGACGAACCTTAGTCTTTCTAGCAGCTTTTAAGGTCGTTTTTAGGGCCTCAAAACCCTATTGTAACTACCTTTAATCTATGTTTTAATCAAGTAAGATTGTTTATCATTATATATTCAATATGTCTATGTGTTGTTTGATTGATTCATGCTCTTGCTTTATCTTTAACATGCTAGGCTAAACCCTCCTTCGTATTTACTTATGATTGCATAAAACTTAGGTTGTAGATCCTTTTAATGTTGTTTCTTGTTGATGGATGTGCGCGTTAGGCTCTAGAAAACTAGCCATAAGATATTAAATTGGCATAGACGTTTAGGAAAATGCGTGTGTGTAGAAAGGATACTATCGGTAATAGTCTTCATACTACCTTACCCCTAATATGGTTGATCCCTCTTAAGATATTTCGCATGCATTTAATATACTCTTAGGGGCCTTGTAATAGTCTTCATACTACCTTACTTGTGCGTTGCCTTAACGGAATATTAAATAGACGGCGGGCTCGTGTAATCTGTTTATGACCTAGGAAATACTTACACAAATCATCACAAGTGTGACAAAGCAACAGATTTAGGAGAAGCAATCTAAGAAGTAGTGCATGATTAGGTAAATACATCTAATTATCATAAAGTTATCACCAGTAGATTAGATATTAATTAGTTTAGTTATTAGTTAATCAAACCAACCTCTCAAACATATGATTTTACATGCTTTCTATAAAATATAAAATACAAAAAGAATCTTCTCTCAACCCCTTAGAATTCTGTTAGACCGTGATCAAGCCTTCTCAACCTATTCCCCTAGAGAACGATAACAAACCCCGAGTCTTGCCTATACTACATTGCAACGATTAGGTACACTGCCTAAGGAGTTGTAAAACTTCTTGCTGAAGTCCTCTACGACCTCCACATCATTATGCCATTGACTTTTTTTCTTTGTGGTGAAACTAACTTAAATTTTACTTTTTTTAGATCTAGAATAATGTAGATGGAATTGAGCTTATTTCAACTTGTAAGTTTGTTTTGATTAAGTATACTAGGCGAATACCCGTGCACGCACGGAAAATGTCTAGCGGTCGATAATTAACGATGTGCAATATTGCGATAAGTTTTTCGTGTAACGTTCAATATAGATTTATTTGGGTTAAAATAAAAAATGATATGCAATATTTTGATAATTAACGATATGCAATAGCGGGCGATTAAAAAAAGAGTTATGCTTTTGGTCAAAATAAAAAAGTCCAAACATAATATTAATAAGTGGACTCACGTTATTATTTGTATTTGTGCGTCTTGTATAGGACTTATTTGAAACTCTTGTATTATTAACCAAACATAAAAATGGCCATGTTTATTAGTGTTTCTCATATTAAAATATAGCAGGGTACCCGCGCGTTGCCGGCGGCGGGTACCCTTTGACGATTAACCATAAAAAAAATTGATATGATTGGTCGGCCCGCGACAAGTATAGTTGACGAGCTGGTTGGCCCGCGATCCGCTGCAGGATGATTGGTGGCGTCGTTGTTGTCGATGATGGTGGCTGACGTCGTTGTTGGTGTTGAGGTGGGTGTCGGTGTTGTCATATTTCAGTTTGATTGTTGTTTATGTGTTTTGATTGTATACTAAAACTAACAGGATTGCATATTGATTTTACCATCTTGCTAAAGTTGTTTGGTTTGATTGCATACTGATAATGTATTACAATTGTGTACGTAAAACATCTTTCATTTTTTTGAAATGAATAACAAAGGTATTAGACCAGCGCAGTAGGACGTTTGGTAGTCGTCGATGTTGTCGTTGTAATGGGTCATTTGATACATTGTCGCAGTTATTGGATATGTAAGAGCATAATGGTTTTCAACCAGGTCAAAATGCACTTGAAGCTTTGAATATATTATGTACAGAATCAAAACTAAAGCTTCCAAGTAATGTATGCGAGCTCTAAGATCACATCTTTGGAATAAAGTCAGAACTTTAGAAGTCCAATCTTAACCAAAATATGGCGAAAACAATTGTGGATACAACTTGTCAAAATGGATGTACCATTTACAAATTTTTCAAGTTTCCAGATTTACACATTATGAACATTCAAGTATCATTGTAATATAATACATATAAGTGATTATTCCGACAAATTTTTTTCAAAAAGATATATCAAAGTAACTGTACGTTTCACATACAACTAACATATGGTATTGTTTCATATGACAATTAAGATAAAGAAATTTGTGATCATAACTCAACAACTGATGTCACAGGACCATATGCGTCTTCGCTTCCTAAGTTGACTTTTACCCGCCTGCAGTGGGTGTTGCAATCGCAAATGACAGTAAGGTAAGATTTATAACATTATATGGAGATGTAGAAAGAAGCAATACATAAGTGAATCATATATTTTTCTATCTAAACTTGGGTCATTATTATAGTGAGGCATAAAAAGGTATTTTACTTCTATATCGTTTAAAGTTTAAGAATCTTGAAAACTGACAAACAATCACAATACTTGTGACATCTAACTTCAGCTTCTACTACATGCACCTTTAAAATAGAAACACTCGAAACCATATAATGTTTGTGAAGAATTTCACCAGATAAAAATTGCGCGAAAAATTAATGTAAGGCCTGTTCGAACAAGCCTTTTTGAGCGATTATTTGGACATAAAATAAATGCAAGAAAGCGCGCTGAAGTTTCTGGTATGGAGCCGTTTGGACAAGCCCTTTAGATGGGTTGTTTGGACATAATATAGGCGCAGAAAAAAGGTTTAAAAATATATTTTGAGGCTGTTTGGACAAACCCTTTTAATAGGCTGTTTGGACATAAACTTTTCAGTAAAATATATGTACATGAAATACATATGAATTGTACAAATATAAAGCCACTAACAAAACTGGGTGTCGGTGTTGTTGATAACGTGAATACAATAGCATTATCTCAGCTTTTGCTTGTCTCAACCTATTTTGGTATAAATAGGTAAATTTTGAATCGAAAGGTTATCAACAAAAAGAAACTAAGCAAATTTATATTACATAAGCTAAAACAGATATTTTTGTGCGCAACAACAGAAGGGACTGATTAACGCACCTTTGGTGCAAGAATTACAATTTCATTGGATCAATTTAAAAATGTACCAGCTTATTAGATATTGCTTATTATTTACCTCAACAAAAGCAAAAGCAAGAGTTTGTTTGAGGGTCATTGTCATTAACCAAAAGCACATAAACACTAAACTGATAAGCTACTCATACCCAAACGCCAACAAAGTCATATGTCTTATTATCTAAAGTTCTATTTAAGAACTCACGAAACAAAAGCAATAAAATCAAAACCCCATAGATCGTAGAACACATAATGACTTAAGTGTGGCCACCTAATATAATCTAACAACATTCAGAAACTTTACACTCCTTATCATCTTAAGTTGTAATTTTCGTTATGCATTCCGACCCAGACACTAAGCATTACTTGAAAATGATACACTTCATGTGTATACTAACATTTCCTTAAATACCATAACTTTAAAATTTCATACTCTATATTTTCCTCCGATTTTCACATGCAATTTCACACTTCTTGTACTTAGTTACTTACAGTCAACATCTAGAACGTGTTCCTTGTTTCACATTTACATCCCTAGAACTCAAGTTTCCTTTAGCATGTCACTCTCTCGCCAGTTAACAAACCGAGTCAAAGTGGTCCACCACTAATGAAGTTCTGAATTTGTAACAAAATACTCACTTTGAAAACATGGTCAAAGTGGTCCAACACTTTTATGAACTTATTAAGTTTTGAAAAATGAAAAAATAAGTTATTAACAAAAAAATAAGCTGACTATAGATAAACAGGCTTATGAAATATAAGTCGAAAACATATAAGCTAATAAGCGACAGCATTCTTATGAGGTTTGGGGTGTTTGTTTCGGCTTATATACCATGCTTATGAGGTTTTCAGCTTATGTTTCATGGGGCATCCCTCTTTTATTTTCCGCACCAATGCCATAAGTTCAGAATATAAGCCGACACAAACAACTCGCTTCATGGTTTATCAACAACTATAACTCATCAAATAAATTAAAGAAACTAAAACACATGTATATAATTAAAAAAATTAAAAGAGCGAGATAGTGATTTACCAGTTTATGTGTAGATGAATTGGCAAAGGGTTTGCGTTTTGTTGTTCCCCGCCTCCAGCTTCCACGCAGACCAAAAAAGGTAACAGCATGCTGCTCCACAATGCCAACATCAAAACACCTTTCAGGAAAATGTTTTTGAAAGGTGTTAAGACTTGTTCCTCCTCCCATAGCCGCATGAATAGCAACTATTTTGTCATCACTCTTCGCTTCAGCAACCAAAGAATCCGTAAAATATTGAGTATATGAGAGTTACCAAGTACTATTTCAAACTTTTCTAATTTTCTAAAAGTGTTAATATTTTCTAATTTTTTATTTTTAAACTTTTTAGAAGTTACCAAGTACTACTTCGATAGATAAAAAAATACAATTTATCAAATTTTGCACGTCTAACAAAAATTGTCTAATTTTGTCAACATAAATCACACTTTTTAACAAATTTTTACTAAATAAAAGTTAACAACAAATTTGGCTCAGATTTTATCGGCTGCAATATTTATTTATTGCCCCGCCGCTTCACCGGATCATCATAGCCTTTTGCCACTGTTGACAAAACACAAACCCGTGACAGATTTCGACCAAACAAAAAAACGTAAATTTGATCAAGTATCAGATTCCTAAAACACAACCATCCAAACACTTTATCAAAGTGTCAATTACAAAATACAATTATCCTTAAATATCATAAGCCAAACACAAAACCCTAACAGGTTCTACCATCAATGCCACCACTATCACCAGTTGTGGTGGCAGCGACTTATGCAGTGGCCAAAACAACACAAAGCGAACCAAAACCACACATCGCTTTTTTCCAACAAAAACCACAATCCACAAACCAAAACCACACATTGCTTTTCCTCAACAAAGACCACAAACACAAACTATAAATATAGTTTAGAAGCCAAGAAACACAAACTAAAAAGCACCAAGTTTTACAATCGAAACCATAATAAACAAACGACAACAATCAAGAACTGAACAACCATCATATAAATCACCAACAAAGCCACCATACGAAATAATAAAGAATCGAAATGGCTATAAACTAAACCAACAAAACCTCATTTTTTATAAGATCCAACTAAAAAATAAATCAACCTTATGGTTCCCGCTAAAAAATATGAAAATACCTTTAGATCTGACTCAAACTACCATCAATGAAACCAGCAAAAACCGCACCAGAAAAATGACCGAAACCATGGTTGGTTTTTATTTTAGATCTGGTGGGATCTTACTGACTAAACCACAAAACCATCATCAAGTAAACCAACAACGAATTCTGGTTTGATCTCAAACCAAGACCACCAGCCAAACCAACTACTCTAGAACAACGGGCCAACACCACCGTAACAATGTAAATTGGTGGTAGTGACAGCACATGTTGTCGACAGTGGTGGCGGCGGAATTAGATTGGTGTGTATGTTTTAGGTTTTAAAGTAAGAGATCAATGAAATTGAGGATGTTGGTATTCCGATTATAAAATTCAATTTTCAACATGTGTGAATCGTAACATTCAAGAATTTAACATTTCCAAAGATAGTTTTCAACATGTAATTTTTCAACAATTCCTAAAATAGGTGGTTTTCAACTTTCAAGAATTTGCCCAATATGCTTTATAAGGAGTATATATGTTGTTATACTAAGTTTGATTTTTGTGTTTTGATTTGTGTATTTTTGAATGTTAAAGATGAAGATCTAAGTGGGTTTTATCAACTTTTTGTGTTTGATGAAGTTATTTACTTGAGGTTAGTTGGATTGACATGTTAATAAGGTGTGTTTGACTTTAGTGTTTGAAGATTAGGATCCGTTTGTTTATTGATGGGTTTAGGATAAGATTTGAATTTGGTGTAGGTTTGAAAAAAACAAGTAAGATAGAGAAAATATAATATAAATTGATTTTAAAAATATTTGTTCAACAAAAATTACAACAAAAAATGAAAGAAAAGGAAAAATTATGTAGTTGAGAATAAAAATATGACAAAACCTATGAAAGTGTGCAACAAACCCACCAAATTATTATATTTAATGATCAGCGGAACTTGTTATTATATTTATTAATCAGCGGAACTTAGGTCACACAACTGCATTCAATGCAGCGGTGGGTCGACCCGCCGGAACCCGCTAATCTTGCCAGAAACCGCCACTCCCGCCTGAAACCCGCAAACCCGGTTGAAACCCAACCCGAATAAAACAATTGTTAATTGAAGAATCCCGTGACTCATCCTTAAGATTGATGACTCATCCTCCACCGCCCCACTATCATCATTCATTCGGTCTCTAGATTCTTCCCAACACATACGTGTTTCATTCTTCTCTCTTTCATCACACACCTCTCTCAATATTTTTTTCTTTCTCTTTAAAAACAGATCTCACTGATCTATGGGTTTAGGGTTTGTTTTAATTGTGGGTTGTTCTTTGTTGCTACAATTATATATGTGTCATGGGGCTTTGCTTGGTGGTGGTGGTTTTGGTGGCACAATTGTTGTTTCGTGTTAGGGTTTTTTTATGATAATCTGGGTATTCGAATATGGGTTTTGTCATGTTGGAATTTAATGGCTTTCGAAGCTGAGGCAATGGGGGTTTGTTTGATGCTTGCTAACGCCGCATGATCAATTGAGCATTTTCATCCATTTCATGTAAGATGTTCTCCTTGAATCTATAATTAGTCTCTGATATCAATGATTAATGGTTGTTAATAATTTTTAATTCGGAATATTGACTTTTTTTTTTTCGATAATTAGTGCTTCATGTTGTGGGTTTTAAATTTAGGGTTTGCATTTACTTTTTGATCTTTTACACTGGAACTAAACCCAAAAAATGTTGTTTTGTTAGGTCAAATGTGGCTGAAAGATCATGCTTTTAGTTTTTGATTGATACTAAAGAATGCATTAGAATGCTTTTAGTTTTTTATTGATACTAAACAATGCATAAGAATAAGGGTATACACTTATTCGAAACTATATCATGTAATCGAAACACGTATTCGTGATCCTTAACTATTGTCATATGCGGGTTGGGCCACCTGCTTAATGTGCGTAACCACCGCGTGCAAGAATGATTTGAATCAATGCTCGACAAGCCAAGTCAAAAGATTAAGAGGTACCAATCATGAGCTCATCTAGGAGATGTGTTAGTCATTTCAGTTTGCTGCAACTATTGGTATGGTGTGTACTAATGACTGAAAGCTTTTGTCATAGCCTGGCAAAAATTGGAAGGATGGCTGAGAGCGAGAATTGCTCGCCTCAGCAACCTCCACGGGCTATGATAATTATCACAAGTGAAAAATAGCAATCTGGACTGTGGCGGGCTATGATAAGTCTGAACAGCTTCGATTAAGATGAGACCATTCGTATCTTGGCGGGGCGACCTACTATGGTCATAGCCATGGTGGACGTGTCCTCTTTAATCTATTGTTGGCCTGTTTAAGAATGATGAAGAATGTGTCGATTTGTAAGTCAGGTTTGGTTCACTATACATCGTTATTGTGAGACTGACATGGATTTAGAATCTTCAACTAAAGGCATAAACATCCGTGTTTTGGCAGGGTAAACTTTTTAGTTTGCAACCATTGCGGATGTCTACGCTTTTTTCGAAACTAAAGTGCATATAATATCTGATGCACTTCGGCCAAAGGCATATCGGTTGATTTTTAGGGTTCCTTGAATTGGTTTATAATTTTGTGGTTTATAAAAAATGTTGGTTAACTTTATTTGTGATTAAAATGGTTACGGCTTGAGTTGATGATTCTCAGGGTTAACTGAATTTGTTTATGGTTATATGTTATGATGATTGGTTTGTTGATGTTTCGCTCATGGTTGGTTGCATTTGCTTATGCTTGCTTTTGTTATATCATGGCAGCTTATTATGTTTGCAAGTTACAATCGATGATGATACTATTACATTACCCGTTTGTTAAAGTGAAAGTAACCCGTACCTTAGCGGGGCAACACCAAAGGCGCGGTGTTCGCAGCCATGGTGGGTCAAATACCCTTTGTTGATGCTTGCTTAGCGTTGTGTGATTATACAATGTTTTCTAACTTCATTAGTACATTTTAGGCGGTGAAGGCGCTATTGCGTTTGTGTGTTTATTATTCTATGACTACGATAGGTTGCTGGATCGTGGTGGGTAAAATCAACCCGTATCTTGGCGGGGCAGCACGACGTCGTGCTTGCAGCCATGGCGGGTCGCATACTCTTTAATGCCCGTTAATCGTTCTGTTATATAATGCGTTTGGCTTGCGCTTAGTTCATTGATGCTTGGTTTGTTGAGAAAACCACTTATTTTAAAACCTGTTCGCATTTAATTTGCGGTTTATTGTAGGCGATGATGATACTGTAGCGTTTATGCGTTTACTACGCGTATCTTGGCGAGGCAGCACGACTACGTGCTTGCAGCCAAGGCAGGTCGGGTACATTTTATTCCCGGCCCGCACTCGCAACTCTGAGCCAATTAGTTTCAAAGCATGCCTTCTTATAAACATCGATAATCGTTTGTTTAGGCTTATGCACTTTTAGATATTAGTTGTTTGGCATCGCACTTGCTTAAAAGAATTGATACCCTAGCTTCTAGCTAAAAAATGAAAACAAAGAAAATAATAGAAACAGAACATGGTGAACCCGGTCTAATTCCAAAGTGTTTGTTTTGCAATATGTGACAATTTTTTGCAACAAGAGTACTATCAATCTTTTGGTGTCGTGGCGGGACATGTTCAGAGAGAAGGTAAGCATTGATCTTGCGATTTGCTATTAGACTGCATATTGTTCTCCGCTGACGAACACTTTCATTGCAGGCATTGCGTTACTGGACAACGACGTGCAAACCTTAAAACCTTTGAACCAAAGAGTGATAGAGCAAAGTTCCCATTCGTTGGATATTCATTGTGTTTCCTTCGAAAACAATGCAATTAGTAAGCTGATTTCCTTCCTTTTTAAACTCTTCATGCTTAGAGTTTCGATTGTTCGTTCATAATTTGACAAAGATATCATGTAACAAATAAAAAGTAGCGTATGAGAAAGAGAGCTCACAAGATTATGATGTAAAATCCATTTGGTTATACCAGTGAGTGGATGTGATTTCACGATCAAAGAGAACATGGAATCTGCCAAATCAAATAGATAGAAACACAAAAAATATTTTAATTAGTGCACAAGTCTAATGATATTTTGGTCAGCCAACTGATCTATAATTGAATTTCAAAAGGCCAAAAACATCTGCTACTAAATATAAACATGCAAACCTACACACCCTTAGTGTTGCTCTACAACTCAAGTTTAGTTTAAATGACGTATTTAGAGCTCCTTTAACCTTGAGTTTAAGTTTGATTATAATGTTGAGTTCACTGAAGACAAAATGGTTTACTCCATACATGTTGTTTTTCAAGTAAGTTATCATTTTACCTATTTTAGTTTTCATTGCATGCGTTTCTGTAGTTTATTAATTTTGTTTCTTTTTCTAGCAGGTTGTATCCGAGTATGCTAAAGACCGACCAATCTTTTTCTCAATCTTTCAGCGTAATGCAACCTTCTTAGTCCGAAAACTACTAAAAGCTTATCATGTAAGTCACATTTTATATCATGCAATACTTAACCGTATATGACCCGAACCCGAGCCATTATACAGTCTGGTGATTTTTCTAAAACCAAAAATTGGATTCACTGCTACTAATGAATGGAGAGGCATCTAACTTATTGATGTGTTTGATTGCTGATAGGTATGGTGTGTTTGGTTGCTGAAATAACGGCGGGTTTTGGCACTAAAATAAGGGCTGCAAAAATCTTTATTTTCTATAATCTTGTAGAACTTCATGATGACAATTTTGTCCTTCTTGTTTCCATTTGTTTCATCTTTTATTCACTTATTTCATCAATCAGAATCCCAAAATCTTCCCTATTTGATTGTGACAAAACAACAAGTATTGTTGCGAACTTCATCATTTAAGCCAAAGTTCCTTTTTTTGAAGCTTGAGATGTAATCATCTCTGATAAAACAAAACTTCATGCTGCCCCTTGATTAAGATAAGAATTAGAATCCTTGACATGTCACCACACATAATAAGCTGCAAATCATATCTCTGTAGTCTTCTTCCCCTTTTTGTTTTGTAATCAGCTAATAGGGGTCTTTGCTAGATATGCTATTTGGATCATAAACAACTACAACCATATACCACAACTACTAATCCAGCCTTCCAATACTCAAAATACCCGTCATGAAGCATAATACGAAAAATGACTTTGAGTCGTAGAAATATAAACTAGCAGTAGTAATAAATGACTAGCAATAGTAACGAAACACTTCCCCTCAAGTGGTGCATGTAGATGGTTAAACATTTAATCAAAAAGCTTCCCCTAAAACCAATATGTTTACCATCTCTTGAATTCGAACCACGTTGGCTTTATGTAGTGATCACTGATGAAGAAAATCGAGTATAACGAATTTGATGAAGAAGTAGAATCTCTCAAACTTGTGTCTTATGTCTTGCACTATCACGTGACGTCGAAGTATAATTTTAAGTAGACCGCAACCTCTTGACAAAAACCTCATCTTCTATGACGGAACATACTAAGTGATAGAAATGTGAGCATTGAGCACCTATAAGAAAAATCACACACTTTTGCTAGATTTTGACAAGTCTTCGCCACACCATTGTTAAGCACGAAAAGTTTTTTCTTTAAAAGTCAATGTTTCTGCATAAACACGAGGTTTAAGATATGATAAGAACACGCATCTGTGAAAATCAACTACAACATCTATATTAAGCAATATTCATTTGTCTTCTTTGTAATCAATCTTCAAATAATCTAAAAATACGAGCCATTAAAATAAATTAAGAATAAACTATTAGAAAAATAGTTTATCCGAGATCCCAAAGCCATCTAATAACCAAGTACTGTCGGCTATCAGACAAGCTTGCAGTACAAACTGCTTTGTCGGTCGATCTGGCAGTATTTAAAATCCAAGTGCCAGACAGTACAACGTAGTTCTCATTTAGCGACACTTTATTATGTTATAATTAATAGCTAAACTGTTCTCAAGACTGACTCCTTTCCCATTAGCAAATAGTGACAACCATAATATGTCGCTGAACTGTTGATATGTTGTTGTACTCTGGTTCTTCTCCCATGTTAGTTGTAATCACATTTAACTGTTGCTGAACCTCACAAACCTGTCACTGTTTGTTCTGTCGCTAATCTAGTCACTAAACCAGCAGTAAGTTACTAAACCAAAAAACAGCGAGCAGTATTAACCTTTTGTTGACATATTTCATCACTCGAACAATATTATAAAGCAAAGTTGTTTCCAAGGAACATATGCCACTTGAACTTCATAGTACTCCATACGCCCAACATCTTTGAGCTCAAATAATATCAATAAAGCCCGAACTTAAATCCCATATTTCACGAAACCCTCGAAACAGTAAGCAGGTTATTGTATAATGATCAATTTCTTAAATCGTTAAGTGCCCATGGCATATCTAAAATCATAGAACAATAGTAGTAACTGCCATGGCTTCATGCCATTCATCTAGAACAACAGTATTAAAAAACCAACTGTTACATTTAATTTTCACGAAGCCAATAGATAGTACTTTACCTTTACTATTCGACTCTCATCAGTCGATGTTTCTATGGATATCTTTTTCTAAATGCCTGGACTTCCTTTTATAACATAAGGAGTCCTAGGCTTACAAGGAAACTAATTAATGATAGAATCAATTAATTATCTTCTCATTAATATTCATTCTTATCTTATTTTGACCAAATCTTTATTTTCTTCTACATCTTGTAGAACTTCATGATGACAATTTTGGTCCTTCTTGTTTCCATCTTGTTTCATTCTTTTATTCACTTTGTCTCATCAAATCAAGAATCCCAACAATCTTCCCCTATTTGATGATGACAAAACAAACAAAGTCTTGTACGAACTTCATCATAAAGCCAAAGCTTCCTCTGAAGTTGAGATGTAATCATCTCCCTGAATAAAACAAAATCTTCAATGCTTCCCCTTGACTTAAGATAAGAATTAGAATCCTTGACATGTCACCACACATAATAAGCTGCAAATCATATCTTTGTAGTCTTCTTCCCCTTTTTGTAATCATCTAATAGGGGTCTTCTGTAGAAATGCAACTTGGATCATAACAGCTACAAATCATATACCACAACTTCTAATTCAGCCTTCCAATACTCAAATTGCCCACCATTACGCACAATAAGAAAAATGAATCTGAGCAGTAGAAATTTAAACTAGCAGTAGTAATAAAGATCAGCAGTAGTAACGAAACACTTCCCCTCAAGTGGTGCATGTAGATGGTTAAACATTTAATCAATAAGCTTCCCATGAAACCTGGGAGAGCTCTAGTTTTCTATGGATCTATTTTCTAAATGCATGGACCTCCTTTTATAGCGTAAGGAGTCCTAGGCTTACAAGGAAACTAATTAATATATTAATGAGAGAATCAATTAATTATCTTCTCATTAATATTCATTCTTATCTTATTTTGACCAAATCTTTATTTTCTTCTACATCTTGTAGAACTTCATGATGACAATTTTGGTCCTTCTTGTTTCCATCTTGTTTCATTCTTTTATTCACTTTGTCTCATCAAATCAAGAATCCCAACAATCTTCCCCTATTTGTATCAAGGATGAACAATAACAATGATTGATAACACGCAGCAGAATAATTAAGAATACAATCTCACAAGGTTTTCTTTATTGAACGTTTCCTATTACCCCAACTATAATTTGGGGCTACACCAACTAACTATGATGTACTATTCGACTTTAATAAGTCGAATATGCTATGTAACTATCTAGACTCTCATTGGGAGAGCTCTAGTTTTATATGGATGTATTTTTCTAAATGCCCGGACCTCTGATTGAATGCTAAACTACACCTTAAAATATATATAATATATAATACAATATATATAGTAAGTATAATTTAAAAACAATCAATAAAACCGAGGAGTAATAAAGAATATCCCCGGGTCGTTTATCCCCAACGAGGCTGTGCTGGAGAATCGATACAGTCGGAAAATTAGAGTTTGAATGTGATTGATGATTTGAGAGAGTAGAAAGCTAAATTAATCAATAACGAACAAAAACGATTGAGAAAAACCTAAAAATTATGAAATTAAGCTGAAAAACGAGAGTAGGAATCCCGAACAAGGGGTCAAAAACCTAAAATTTTAAAAATTAATCCTACAAAGAAATTTTTACTTCTAAACTACTCTAGGGAACTAATAATGAAGAATGAAAAAGACTAGACTGAAAACGGAGGTCGTTTGACCCAAAAACGAGTCAAGTCAAAATCCGTACCCGAGACCCGTTCTTTAAAAATCAAAAGTTTGAAAAATTAACCCTACGAAAGTTTTTATATTTTTCCTACGTAAATTATGACTAAAGAAAATTTTCTAAAAAAGAAAAATATTTTTTTGATAATTTTTGTATTTTTTATGAATTTTTAAAACTTTTAACGAAATTAAATTATAAAAAATGCTAAACTATTTTTAAAAATTCTGAAAAAATTACTAAAATTACTAGACCTAAAATCCTACCTAAGAAAAATAAGAAGCCCAAAATTCGGCTTATAAATAAGCCGAAAATAAGCTCAAACGAGCTTATAAGCTTAAGGGACAAAACCCCTTTAAATAACCAAGTGCCCAACCAAAAAGTGCTAACAGAAAGAACCCAAGGGCACAGCGTCAGAGGGTATGGTTATAAAAGGGGTGAATAAAGAGGGTGAGACCTTGGTCGAGTCTTGCACACCCCAGGTATCCCCTTATCTCCCCTTTTTTTTTCAAACTTTAATACACACTTTGATAAGCAACATGAAGCTTAAAAAACTATTTTTCATAACTAGGACTTTTTGAGAATGCTTATAAATAAGCTGGAAAAAGGGCTTTTTGATTGGACAGAAGCTTAAATTGAGCTAAGGCTTAATGGCTTTTTCTTGGTGACTTTTTGGACAATTTAAGCAAAGATAGTGGGAAAATAAGCACACACAACTTAACACACCAACATCATGAACTACTAGGAACAAAAATAAGCCAATGAAAGAAGCCCAATAAGTCAGAAGTTGGCTTAAACACTCAGCAGTACTAACTTTGGAGTTAGTACTGCTAGGGTGAATTTAAGACTGCTAGGTTTGTTAAGGGGCAAGATAAGCTAGGAAACAAGGAAAACTTAATCTAAATAAGCCAACAAACAACTAAAGTAAGCTAATCTAACGCATTAATAAGCACTATAATAAGCTAGAAATAAATTACGCTACTCTAACTAACACTATGCTAAAAAAAATTCAAAGGCCTAATTTGAGCTTAAATTTAAGCTACCTAGAGGACTTTCTAAGGTCTACAAAGCTAGGGCTTAATAAAAGAGCTTATTGGCTTTTTAGAAAAGCCAAAAGCTTGGGCTAAGGCCCCCTAATAAGCTAGAACAGTAGGCTTGAAGTTAAGCCCCTAGCACCAGGGCAAATTTTCTAAAAAAAAGGGCTTAATTTGACAGCTCAAAATAAGCTGTCAAATAAGCTCTGAATAAAAAAATTAAGTCAATACAGACTGAACATAGCTTGAGGTGAGCTTATGCTCAAATTTTAAGCTCCTAAAAACAATTTTAAGCTGCTGATTTTTTGCAAAAAGAAATAGGTGATTTTGACTTTTGAAAAACTTGAAAAATGTGTTGACAGATCTTAAGCAAACACAAGGAAACCTACGCGCATTTGGCTAGTTGGCTTTATAACACATGTAAATGATCACAAAAATTGACATACAACTCCGGGTCTACTAAACTTAAGTAAATAAGCACTTTGACCCTCTTTTAAAACCACAGTTTTAAGAAACAACTTAGAAAACTTGAAAAACACTTTTTGGACTTAAAAGTTTTGGAAAACAGACTCAAAAGGGCTTAATCACTTAAGCCAAAGTTGGCCATATGACCACAACCCATAACATTCCTGTTTTGACCCATTTTGGGCTTATCCCAAACACCCCTTTAAGTAGTAAAAATCAAATTAAGAGGCTAATTAACAAAGATTTAAAGAAAGACAATTAAAGATAGGTAATTAAGCAATGCAAATAAGCAATTAGCAGCAAGAAAAGCACAACATTAAGCTCTAAAATAAGCAAGAAGGAAAACACACAGTTACAAGCTAGAAATGGCAGTTACAAACAAAATTCAAAGGAGTGACAAAATAGCAATCAATAGTACTCATAAGCATAGAGAAACATGAATAAGCACAGAATGACATCAATAAGCTGATATTAAGCTATGCTACAGTAACTTTTAAGAAAAAATTTAAAAAGAAAGCATACCTTAATCCTTGCTCAAAACAGGATTATGAATACCTTAATAAGCTCTAAAACCTACCAATTAGCTTATAAATAAGCTATACTAAGCAACCAATGAGACTAAAAAAATAAAATAAAAAAGGAAACATCCAAGACTGCTACATACATCCTTTAGAGCTAATCAAACCATTACCTTTTCTTTTCTTTTTGAATTTTCTCAAATTTGTATCACAGTTTAAAACAGGTTATAAGTGGGCTTAAATTGAGCTTAAAAGTGAGCTTGAAAGAAACAAGAACTTGTAGACTTTAGAACACAAATTAAAACATAAGCCGAAATTTTCATTAATCTTAAAAAGAGAATTACAAGTACAAGAATTAAAAACTAAGACTGGGTAAAAAAAACTAACTCTCTTTTACCACAATGGCTTACAAGCTTATATATAAATGAGCTAGGGTTTTGACTTCTCTTCTTGTCTTCACTTGTTGTGCTAGTTTTCTGAGAAGAGTGAGACTTGTGTTTGTTGTGAGTGTATAAACACAAAGCAATCTTGGCCTTTGGATTGTCTTGGTGCCCAAGGTCTCAAATCTAAACCCTTGAGAATTTTTGTCCAATGGTTGAGTTGGGGATTGCCAAGGTGGACGAGTGCCCATGTGGGGGTGGGGTTTGCTGGTGGTGATGGTTTTGGAGTGTTATGGGGGGTCAACGAGGTGGAAAATGACAGGTTTGGGGGTTTATGAATTTGGCGGGAAATAGTTGTAGGAGATGTACAGTGAATTGTTTTTATTTCAAACTGGGGTGGATAGGTTTTGGGGTTATTTCAAAAATGTCCTCATGGTTATAATATGTCGTTGCAATTTCAGTCCTTGGGTTTATAATCGTTTGTGACTTGGCAAATACCCTCCCGAAGTTATAAAAGGATATAGGCAAAGTTAATCTTTTGGGTTAACATCATTGGAAGGGTTGGCAGGAAATTTAAAATAACCCATGTGGGTTAATAACTTGAGTGAAATGGCAGTTTAAGCCCTTGCAAGTATTTTCTTCTTTTAATTCCCTTCATTAAATAAGTTAGGGACTTGGCAGTATTGGCCCCTATACTTATTTTTCTTCACTTTAATTACTTTGTATTTGTCGGGATTGACTTGGTTAACTTTTTTCACACTGGGCTTTGTCTTGATTTTTGTCTTTTCATCGCATTACCATTCCGTGTCTGGTTTTGGTCTTTTGGCTTCGTTTTTCGTCCTTTTTCTTAGATATCCTTCCTGCACAACACAATTATCAAACAAGCATATTTTGGCATTTTAAGTCCGTTTTTGGTTTATTTTAACTTGTTTTTTAAAGGTAAATAGGTGTGTGTAATAAACACATACACAAAACCCCCATACAAAGTATTTCCGTTCCTCAGACGCAATGCTATGAAGTAAGCATTAAAAAAACTAAGAATCTCATCACCCTCGACTAATAACTTGAAAAAGTAGCTATGATGTTCGATCAAGGGAGTTAAGAGCTCACAAGTTTTTGAAAATCCCCCCCGCCCCCCCTTTTATTTTTTTTAAACCCCCAAAATTTTTTGTTTTTTTTTTTTTTATATATCAACACCTATTCCTACACATCTCTTTGTATTTTTCATTTTTCATTAATCAATTAACTTAGAATGTTTTGACTTTCGTTTATTTAAATAACTTAAAGGGATCAATAGAACAAGATGCATTTTCGAACCGAGAATGCCCAAAAAGGATAAATTCTTCGTCCCGACTTTTCACTTATTCAAAACCAAGCTTAAAACGAAATCACCGCTAATTATGAGTTAAGATGCTAACACTACTCATATTTGCAATTTGTAAACTTTTCACTCCCGACAATTTATATCTTAAGGTGTATGCGCTATTTTGAATTTCAACCATGGATCAATGTTTGCAACATTCTATGTTTCACGTTCCACCCAAGAATAATGGGTTTTTGAAGGCGAGATCAACCATGGTAGCGACTTTCAGTCTCGGCACATCCCAACCTTGCGGTAAAGTGACCATGCATTTGACACTCCCGACAGAGACTAATTATCGATACTACACGGACCTTTAGGTTTCATAAACTCTCAGGTTTTTCCGTATGCACAATATCATATAAAATATAATAGCCCAAAGTTTCAAAAGCATATTTGAATTTAACACAAAGAGATCTTTTTATTCTTAATATTTTGACCATTAAATAGGGTGCAAATATGGTTGTGACCCAACCGACTTTTTAGAAGGCTGCACAATCGGTGTTGTGAGCCCGGCAAGAAGCACAAACTTTTATTAGTCACGATAATTATTCTACTATCGGGCTTTCTTTAGAAGGCTGTAACATCGGTGAGAGCCGGTAATTATTCAACAAATTCTTTATCAAACCCACATTTTAATTTATTATAAATTTGCATTTCATCATATTTTTTTACACAATTGGAAAACGTCTTTTTGAAAAATTTCAATTCAAGTATAAATTGAACAAAGTCTAAAGTTTCTAACTAATAATAACTACAATAAAAATAATTGATTAAGGTTTAAATTCCAAAAGTATCACGTTTAATAATCATTTAGAATCTTATGGGAGAAAAAGCGAAAATTACACACATGAGCTTTTAAGATTCCAAATAATCCTAAGTTAGCAAACCAAGCTCATACTTAACACTATCATTTTTCGTTCTTCGCAAATTCGCAAATGCTTAGTCTAAAAGTTAAGGAACAAGCTAGAGCTCAACACGCTCGATCGAGTCAAAATTAACTCTTATTCTACCCAGTGGAAAGTCAAAATTGTTGACAAACAAACTTATTTTATTTTGAATTTTAGAATATTGAAGTTTTTTTGGAAATTTTGGTGGTAAAAACGGATTAGTGTTGAGAAACAACGGCTGCAATGAACAATCCAAATCGATAGATCCCCCCATACTAAATGAAACATTGTCCTTAATGTATTACGAATGGGTTCTACATAAAAATCCTAAAGCGTTTATGATTATGCTTAAAGATAAACGTTAGTCGATAAGATTAGGATATCAGGATTCCCAAATGAAGCTGAGGATTTGTGAAGCTCTTGTGATCGAAGGACAAATACCGCGAGCACGAGAGGCTTCAAAAATCCAGGACATCCTGGACAATTAGTACAAAACACAAAACATGGAAAAGGAAAGAGGCAAGCCAGCCTCGCCAAATAAACAGAGCGACAACTAAACACATATCATTACTAAGCTAGCATACCTCCTACTTACTGATATACAGGAAAAGCATGGGGTGCCCCCGTCGAAGCGCTTGTTTAGGTTCACTAACTTGACCCAATACCCCTTCCCTGCATTTAAGTTGTCCTTATGAAGGTTTGGATGATCCGGGAAATCATAGCAGTGATTTATCACCTCCAAGTAGTGCTGAGACAATAACCATTTACTTTGACGTTTGGCCCGGAGTTCTGGGATAACTCAACGGTGCCATACAGAAAAACTTGAACAATGGTAAATGGTCCTGACCAACGGGACTTCAACTTGTCGGAGAAAATTTTCAATCTTGAGTTAAAGAGGAGGACTTGATCACCTACATTGAAAACACGGTTTTTGATCTTTGCGTCATGAATCCTCTTAGTTTTCTCTTTGTAAATCAAAGAATTTTTCATACTTGATCACCAAATTCCGAAAAAAGGACCTGCAGTTCACTTAATATCATTGGAGATAGAACTTTGCTTTGATCACCCGCGGTTTTGATATCAAAGTTTGCATTTTTTAAGAGCCCAGTAAGCTTTTGTGTCACCAACTCAATCGGGCATAAGACATGCTTTCCATATATAAGCTTGTACGGAGTGCACCCGATGGGTGTTTTTGGTACGCTGGTAAACGGAAGGCCCAGAGCGTCATCCAGTTTTGTCCGACAAGAGGCACGATTTTTTTGCCACACGCGTCCCATTCAAGAAATCTATTTTAAACCACGATACGATACTGTAAACTTGGCCCACTTGTCTTGGGTGATACGCTTGGAGAGACGTGAATGACTCCGTATATAAGCATGACCTTTGCATAACTGGTCTGATTTTGCAAAAATGTGTTCCACGATCACTGATGATGGCACGAGGAGCACCAAATCTGGCAAAGAGAGATTTAAGAAATTTTGCAAACTACTCTGAGCTTCGTTGATGGTGAGCGCTTGTCCGCTTCAACCCATATTGACAGGTATTCCGACACCAGACAACAATTGGTATTTGTTGCCTCTAGAAGATGGGAACGGTCCCATGAAATCGATGCCCCAAACGTCAAAGATTTCACAAACTTGGATGGAATTTTAAGGCATCTCATCCCTTTGTGAAAATTTTCCTTGTCGTTGGCACGAGTCACAGTTTTTAACCAACTCGTGGGCATCTTTGTATATTGAAGGCTAAAAGAATCCGGCTCAGAAGACCTATTTGGCGGTGAGATATTTGCCACCGTGATGTCCCCGGTGGGTCAATGTGGCAAGCTTTCAAGAATGTCGAAGCTTCTTTGTCAGTGCACTACAACGCCCGATCATTTGATCCGCACATAATTTTGAACAAGAAGGGGTCATCCCAGAAGTAGTGTTTGACATCTTTGAAAAACTTGTTTTTCTGTTGGGATGACATTCCCTTGACAATGAAATTCCCTGCATGGTAATTTGCGAAATCTGCAAGCCATGGGGTACTATCAATATGAAGAGCAACCGATCCAAGAGTTTCGAGAGGAAATGTTTCCGTGATTTCCTTGTTCTCGAGTTTATCTTGATGAGGGTTCTCAGTCTGAAAAGTGATTGTCGCCAGATTCTCTGCTCCTTTTTGTCTCGGATGACAACATCAAATTCTTGGAGCACAAAGGATCTACCGCATCAAGTCTTAGGCTTAGCATCCTTTGTTTAGCGAAGAAGATAACTTTATTACAATGGTCGGTATACACTATGCTCTAATACAAACAAGATATACCGAAATTTCTCAAAAGCATACACTACACAAGTAATTCTTTTTCGGTCTAGTGTAGTGTGCTGAAGCTTACAAGTCATGGTTTTTGCTTGGCATAGATATTGGATTGGAAACTCTTGTTCTTCGTGTGCCCTAGGCTTGCCCCAATTGCAAAATCAACTTGCTCACACATGAGTTCGAAGGGCAAGTCCTAGTTCGGGATGCAAGAGCAAAAATTGGAGCCTCAGTCCAATTTTCTTTTAGTGTATTAAAGGATTCGATACAACTCTTTTGAGAAGAAAATGGAGTCTCTTTCAGCAGGTGAGTCCCAATTTGGCGGGATATTTTTGAGAAGTCTTGTATGAAACCGTCGTAAAAACCGGCGTGCCAAGAAAACGATCGGACACAAAAACAACCTTTCTAGTAACGGGTAAGGGAGACTTAGCGAAAACGTCAAACTTTAGCTCAGTCGTCGACCTCAATTCCTCGACTTGGAGGATTTTTGTGGTCCAAGAACAATGCCTTCTTTTAACAATGAAATGGCTTTTCTCCCAGTTTTAGGACCAAATGGTGTCCCCTTCACACCGTTTTAACAATTTGTCCAAATGGGGAAAAGGCCAAGTGAGAAAGAACCCCGATAGACTAAAAAAGTCATCCATAAACACTTCCCACTCCGTTTTTTTCGATCATTTCGATTGAAGATATCCATCATAACATCGTTGAACGTGCCGGGTTGGGTATTTAAATTATGCATAGCCAAAAAATGCATTCGGTGGTATGCAAATATCCATATGGGCAAGTACAGGTTGACTTTTCTGGTCCAATCGGGTCTATGTTAAATCTGGAAATAACCCTAAAAGCCATCTAGGAAACAATAGAATAGGTTTCCCACGAGTCTTCGAGCATTTGGTCTATGAAGGAAGTGGAATAGTCCTTTCAGATCGGGTAGCCTCATTTCAACTTTCAATAGTCCCTAATGCACACTCTCCACCCGAGACCAATACAAGTTCGGTACTAAGAATTATTACAACATTTTTGTACGACGGTCATGCCACCCTTCTACGGTACACAAACACCAGGCTTACCCATAATGACTGTCAGAAGAACGATGTATAAATTAATCCGGCGTCAAGAGTTTTTCAACATCTTCTTGATGACCAGTCGAGGATTATTGGAAGTTACCCCCTTTGATGCTGAACCGTCCGGTTCGTAGTCCTCTTCCGATGAGAATTTTGTGGTATAAAACTCTGGGTTGAATACCCTTGATATCAGAAATTTTCCAAGCGTGGCTCGCTAAGAGGGACATTTTTTTAAAGAACCACGATAAGAGCTCCTTACCTCATTCTTTAAAACTTTTGCAATTATGACGGGCAAACTTGTCATCACCCTCTTAAAAATGCCATATTCAAAGAAATGAGGTGTCCAGTCCTTGAGTGCAACCTCAGGGCTCATTAACTGAAGAGTTTGCTTTTACAAATTTTAAGATCCTTTTCGAGTTTCCGAAAATAACTTCCTGATTGGGGAGGTGTGGAGATGGATCACTATGAAGAATTGCTTTCGAGGAAAGTAGTCCCCAACAGGAGGTCATAATAATGTAGGATTAACTCGGTGAAGTGGGAATCATCCTCTGTACAAGAAAAGAGTCCGGCTTCTTCGAAAAGAGAAAATCACTGTCCCAAAAGGAGTTAAAGTAGAAGAGGTGTAGAAATGATTGGATCACAGATCAGGAAGGAGATTGCCACCGAGATCACTCAGAAACCAAGAACTTCTGAGAGTATTCTTCACAGCCATATCGATGACGTCATTATCGGTTTGCCGTCATATGATGTAATTAGCCGTGGTATCTCGAAGTTTGTCCAGATTGAATTTTAAAGGCCTCTCTGCCAACCCCGAAGGTTAATTTTCAACGCCTGTATAACATCGATTAAATGCCAACGACTGTGTCTTTAAGAAACTCCCCGAGAATTAATGGAAACTCAGGGGACTGGCTCAAAATTCGACGAGCACACAAACAAAATCTGCAGGAAATTGGAACTTTCCCACCGTTACATAGACGTCTTCAGCGATATCGATTGGTTCAGAAATTGATCGATTCGCTAATTCAAGCGTCATACAAGTCGGGGTTAGTTCGGGAAGAGAGAGATTTTTCCATACGGAGTATGGCATAAGATTAATGCTTGCGTCCAAAAGGATCGGCCAAGGCGTTGCATGTATTAATCCCGGAGAATTCACATGGAATAAGAAATCGCCAGGTCCACCAAGTTTTTACGGCAACATGTTTATGAGACCCCGCTGAGCAATTCTCATTCAATTGGGGGTTCTAGCCATTTCACTTCAACTTTTCTATTGTTATCCGATTAAGTTAATTAGATTGAGTGCGAATTTTAGCATAAGCATCAAGACATCCGTAAAGCTAATTTCGAAACTTAAATCTCGAAAGATTTCGTAGAATTTCTCAATTTGGTCGTTAGCTTTTTCACGACGTCTTTCATCATTTCTTCTTGAAGGAAATGGAATCGATGCTTTTTGGTTAGGCCTTGAAGCACTAACTGGAGCATTTACGGGCACAGAGATTGATTCATGATGGACAACAGGGACAAAACCGGAGTTGTGTATGACTTCGTTGTCATACCGTTATTAGTAGGAGGCATCGTATCCTTTGTGACCTCGGGTTCACGTTCTACTACTTTAGGAGAGGAAGTAGTATGAATCGTGGGTCCCTTGTAAGCTACACCACTTCGAGTGGTAATAAACCACTTAAAAACCTCTTCGGGTTAGTAACAGTGATTACTAGTGAGAGTTCCCGAAGTAAGGCGATATTGGAGAGTGAGAAAGTTAGTGAAAGCATGTTTGTGAGATTGGTCAATTGATTTTGCATATTTTGACCTTGAGTTTGCATGTTCCTCATCACAGCATCATTATCCTTTACGTAGGCTTGGAAATCTTCCTTCGATACACCTTGAATCTGAGGAGCTGGAGCTTGATAGGCGGGAGCTTGATAAGCAGGAGGTTGAACAACCTGAGGTCGATAGATTTTGATCCTGAAGAACCATGGGTTTGGTAAGCTGGGAGCCTGATTGATATTCCACGTTTTGGTTTAAACGATTACCTGATTGTTTCTTGTTTTTGCACATTAGGATTGGTTTTTTGAGCGGGAGAAAACTGGGAGGATCCCGAATTTTGATTAGAAATTCGGGGCTTCGATACCGTGTTATCCTTGGTTTGTTAGTTAGCTGCGGCGCTTGTGAGACATATTCTTGATATTATCTCGATAAACATTGCCATGGTGGCTGGACAAGTTTGGTAGAATAGCACCACCGCAAGTAACACAACTTCCTCACCGCTTGACGGGAAGTAGGACGGTAGATTGATTATTTCTTACAAGAAGTAAAGCTTCACTCAAATCATTCAACTCAAGAACCTCGAAAGAGATTTCGTGGGTGAGAGTGCTCGAACTCTCTATTGGCAACAACCCGGTTGTTACGTGAATTACGAACATTGTCTTGCTTTCAACGAACCTTAGGCAATCACGAGGCATTTTATCAAAAGTTTCCAACCCGCGTGCTGAATATAACGAGTCTTGGTCGTTAGTGTTCAAGGCATTAAGAATGTATCGTATTTGATGCAATTCCAAACATCATGTGTGGACAACGCCGAAAAGATCGTTAAATTCGGTCCCCCATGCTTCATAAAACGTCTCATCAAATCTTTGTTGAAATCTAGTGATTTCAATTTCAAAGATTTGTTGTTAAACGGAGGGAAAATTATTGTTTGATGAATATTCGAGACAAGATAATCAACCCATTTTGAATCGATCGAGGGGGTTCTTTTTCAAAGCCAAATCCGGGTTGTCCTCGCGTCGTGGGAAAATGGGAAAAGCATAAGCTATTACCGACGTACTAGGGACGTTCGGAGACTCATCGTAGAAGTGATCTTGTGAAATATCGATGTGGGGCAGAGGCTGCCTTCTTTGTCAGTCCAAAGATTGCTAGTTTTGAACTAGGTTAAGCAGACCAGGCTTAAGCTGCAAAGTTGTCCGCGGGCGATTCGGGACAAACGAGTGGCATCCTCGTAACCCGGGGTGGGTTCTTCAAGCAACTGATCCGTAAGTCCGGGTATCATCTATCGGTAGCAAGGTTTCTGGATTTCACTGGTTCTTCAAGATTAAAGTGTTCAACAACATGTGGTGTGGCCAGGAGTCAGTTGGATTATAGAAGAATACGAGTTTGGAACGAGTGTGCATAACACTAAAAAGAAAATTTAACACTAATTTTTTTTGTTCTTTTTGTTTTATCAAAAGTATTCACAATTTATTTTAATAAAGGACAACGATAAAGACAACTTAAACCTAATAATCGACAAGCTTCTCGGTAACTCTTCGAAAAGAAAAACGCACAAAGGAGCGGAGGAATAGGAAAGCGTGAAGCTATTAAAAACCTTTTTCCTTTAGGGTCGTAGTTCCTCGGAACAACCTGCCTTATACCCCTCTTAGAGTTTGTTTATCTTTTAAAAGGTGAACCGTACCTCGCAAGTGATACAGAAGGCAAGTTTTTAAATCTTTTGTTCGAGTTGGGAACCAAAAAAAAGTTCACCGGAAGTTATTATGATAATACCTCAATTGAGAATATTATATTTTGGTACTTTTACCAATTTGTGAATTTTATTGATAATTAAAGACAATGTTTTTACATTTTTGGTTTTATTTATTTTTATTTTTTTTATATAATAATATTCACAGATTCAAACACTTCTTGATCAACGAAACGATAAATCGGCTAACACAACCTCCCCGCATCTAGGCTCCAAAAATATGATAGAATGCTTAAACTACACCCTTAAAATATAAATAATAAATAAACAATAAAATATAGTAAAGTTATAATTTAAAAACAATCAATGAAACCGAGGAGTAGTATAGAATATCCCCTCCCGGGTCGTTTATCCCCAACGAGGCTGTGTTGGAGAATCGATACAGTCGGAAAATTGGAGTTTGAATGCGATTGATGATTTGAGAGAGTAGAAAGCTAAATTAATCAATATGAACAAAAAACGATTGAGAAAAATCAAAAATAAGAAATTAAACTGAACAAACTAGAGAAGGAATCCGAACAAAGGGTCCAAAAACCCTAAATCTTAAAAATTAATCCTACAAAGAATTTACTTTCTAAAAGAATCTAGGGAACTAATACTAAAGATGAAAAAAGATAGATGAAAACGGATTGTCGTTTGACCCAAAAAAACGAGGTCAAGTCAAAAATCCGAATCCGAGACCCTTCTTTAAAAATCAAAAGTTTGAAAAATTAACCCTACGAAAGTTTTTATATTTTTCCTACGTAAAATATGACTAAAGAAAATTTTCTAAAAAAGAAAAATATTTTTTTGATAATTTTTGTATTTTTTATGAATTTTTAAAACTTTTAAAAAATTAAATTATAAAAAATGCTAAACTATTTTTAAAAATTCTGAAAAAATTACTAAAATTACTAGACCTAAAATCCTTCCTAAGAAAAAAAAAAAAGAAGCCCAAAATCGCTTATAAAAAAGCCCAAAATAAGACAAACAGAGCTATAAGCTTAAGGGAACAAAACCCCATTAAAAAACCAGTGCCCAAGGGTCTAACAGAAAAGACCCAAGGGCACAACGGTAAGAGGTTTGGTTATAAAAGGGGTGTATTGAGGGTGAGACCCGGGTTCGAGTCTTGCTAACCCCCAAGTTCCTCCCCTTATCGTCCCTTTTTTTTTTTCAAACTTTTACACAACTTTGTTAGCACTATGAAAGCTTATCATTTTTCATAACCTAGTACTTTTGTAGAATGCTTATAATAAGCAGGAAAAAGTGCTTTTTGATTGGACAGAAGCTTAAATGTAGCTAAAGCGCTTTAATGGCTTTTTCTTGTGACTTTTGGACAATTAAGCAAAAGATAGTGGGAAAATGAAGCACACAACAGACAAACTTACACACAACATCATGAACTACTAGGAATAAAAATAAGCCAATGAAAGAAGCCCAATAAGCCAGAAGTTGGCTTAAACAGTCAGCAGTACTAACTTTGGAGTTAGTACTGCTAGGGTGAATTTAAGACTGCTAGGTTTGTTAAGGGGCAAGATAAGCTAGGAAACAAGGAAAACTTAATTCTAATAAGCAACTACAACTAAAGTAAGCTAAATTCAACCATTAATAAGCACTTAATAAGCTAGAAGTGAAATTAAGCTACTTACTACACTATGCTAAAAAAATTCAAAGGCCTAATTTGAGCCTAAATTTAAGCTACCTAGAGTACTTTCTAAGGTCTACAAAGCTAGGGCTTAATAAAAGAGCTTATTGGCTTTTTAGAAAAGCCAAAAGTTTGGGCTGAGGCCCCCTAATAAGCTAGAACAGTGGGCTTGAAGTTAAGCCTCTAGCACCAGGGCAAATTTTCTAAAAAAAGGGCTTAATTTGACAGCTCAAAATAAGCTGTCAAATAAGCTCAGAATAAAAAAATAAATTCAAGACAGATTGAGCATAGCTTGAGGTGAGCTTATGCTCAAATTTTAAGCATATGTTTACCATCTCTTGAATCTCAAACTCTGTAGGCTCTATGTAGTGATCACTGATGAAGAAAACCGAGTATAACGAATTTGATGAAGAAGTAGAATCTCCCAAACTTGTGTCTTATGTCTTGCACTATCCACGTGACGTCGAACTTATAAATATAAGTAGACCGCAACCTCTTGACAAAAACCTCATCTTCTATGAGGCACATACTAAGTGATAGCAAATGTGAGCATTGAGCACCTATAAGAAAAATCACACACTTTTGCTAGATTTTGACAAGTCTTCGTCACACCATTGTAAGCACGAACAAGTTATCTTTAAAGTCATAGCCTGCAAAACTATACTTTAAGATATGATAAGAACACGCATCTGTGAAACTCAACTACAACATCAAATAAGCAATATTCAATTGTCTTTGTAATCACATCTTCAAATAATCCTAAAAATACGAGCCATAAAATTAATAAGAATAAACTATTTGAAAAATTGTTCTATCCGAGATCCAAATCCATCTAAAAACCAAGTACTGTCCGATATCAGACAAGCCTAGCAGTACAAACTGCTTTGTCGGACGACTCTGGCAGTATTAAAATCCAAGTGCAGCAGTACTAACGTATTTCATTTAGCGACACTTTATTATGTTACTAATTCATAGCTAAACTGTCACAAAGCACTTGACTCCTTCCTCCCATAGCAAATAGTGACACATAATATGTCGCTGAACTGTTGCTATGTTGTTGCTAACTCTGGTCTCCTTCCTCCCATGTTATTAGTAACACATTTAACTGTTGCTGAACCATCACCAACCTGTCACTGTTCTGTCGCTAATCTGTCACTAACCAGCAGTACTAAACAAAACAGCGAGCAGTATTAACCTTTTGTTGACATCACTTTCATCACTCGAACAATATTATAAAGCAAAGTTGTTTCCAAGGAACATATGCCACTTGAACTTCATAGTACTCCATACGCCCAACATCTTTGAGCTCAAATAATATCAATAAAGCCCGAACTTAAATCCCATATTTCACGAAACCCTCGAAACAGTAAGCAGCATTATTGTATAATGAACATCATTAAATCGTTAAGTGCCATGGCAATATTAAAATCATAGAACAATAGTAGTAACTGCCATGACCCTTCTGCCATTCCATCCTAGAACAACAGTATTAAAAACCAACTGTTACATTAATTTTCCTGAAGCCCAATACGAATAGTACTTCTTCATATTATCTATATATACACATGTATATCTGCCAAATATATATGTACATGTGAATCTTTACCCAAAACATATCCAATCTCACACGCAATCAGCTATATCTTTCCTCTTATAACCAAATCTTCTTCTTTCTTTATAATAAATCTTTTCATTCATTAAAAAGATCTATTTGTCATGAACAGCCTGTATATTATCATGCACGCATATCTTTTTCCATCTCTCTTCAAACACAACAGCAGTATTAACATAGAAAGTAGCAGTACAAATCATGTGCTACTAGGGTTCATCATCACCCATGTGGGTGACTCACCATCACTAGTAACACCATGGATCCTTTCCGAATCAGAATGATATAAAAACATGTAACGCACCAGATCCCATAGTAGTGACTATAATGAAAACTTAATAAAAGGTTTAGTAATTCAACACGAGCCATCAAGATCCAATACATCTTATTTTCTTCACAAAATTCAATACATAAGCCTTGTAACATCCTAGATCACGAGCCCACTAGCTCTGATACCAATTGATAAGGTCGTTTATAGCTCAAGATTGATTAGATCTTATATATCTAGGATGAACAATAACAATGATTGATAACACGCAGCGGAATAATAAAGAACACAATCAAAGTTATCACAAGGTTTTCTTTATTGAACGTTTCCCTATTACCCCAACTATAATTTGGGGCTACACCAACTAACTATGGTGTACTATTCGACTCTTATCAGTCGACTTGCTATCTAACTATCTAGACTCTCATTGGGAGAGCTCTAGTTTTCTATGGATGAATATCAAAATGCCTGGACTTCCTTTTATAACATAAGGAGTCCTAGGCTTACAAGGAAACTAATTAATATATTAATGAGAGAATCAATTAATTATCTTCTCATTAATATTCATTCTTATCTTATTTTGACCAAATCTTTATTTTCTTCTACATCTTGTAGAACTTCATGATGACAATTTTGGTCCTTCTTGTTTCCATCTTGTTTCATTCTTTTATTCACTTTGTCTCATCAAATCAAGAATCCCAACAATCTTCCCCTATTTGATGATGACAAAACAAACAAAGTCTCGTACGAACTTCATCATAAAGCCAAAGCTTCCCCTGAAGTTGAGATGTAATCATCTCCCTGAATGAAACAAAATCTTCAATGCTTCCCCTTGACTTAAGATAAGAATTAGAATCCTTGACTATGTCACCACACATAATAAGCTGCAAATCATATCTCTGTAGTCTTCTTCCCCTTTTTGTAATCATCCAATAGGGGTCTTCTTGTAGATATGCAACTTGTAAACACTTCCCCTCAAGTGGTGCATGTAGATGGTTAAACATTTAATCAATAAGCTTCCCCTGAAACCAATATGTTTACCATCTCTTGAATCTCGAACTCTGTAGGCTCTATGTAGTGATTACTGATGAAGAAAGATGAGTAAAACGAATTTGATGAAGAAGACATGTTGCTGTGTTGCTGAGAAGGTTTAGTTAGAGACCCAAAAGACATGGTTGGAACAAAGTCTCCAAATACAATGGTGGATCAAATACTAGAAATTGTGTTACTTTCAAAGATCCACTAGGCTAGATATATTTCTGCTTTTAATTATGAAGGTCTAGGAGGTTGTGCTGTAGAATATTTTTAAATATACGTAAAATGAACCCTCATACTGTTATTGTCTAGATAGAAAAGCCTATTTGTTGAGACAATGTAAATCCCAAAAAAAAAAAAGGGTTTTTTTGTAAGGGTATTGAATGAGGTTCTTTTTAATACACTTTTTTACGGGTCATTTAAACCCCAAAATCGTGTGTTTATGCCCAAAATAGATACTCTACTCTTCCTTTTTCAGGTAACTTCTCGTTTGGAAGACATATCGATGGATTAAATCACGTGCCTTAGGTCTCTCTTTGGAGAAAGAAACGACGAGATTACGAACCAACACCAAGACTCTGAAGATTTCTTAAAATTTTTTAATTTACTTTATTTTTATTAATTTATTTTTTTTTGTATTTATTTTAAATTTTTAATTATTAGACACATTATTTTTTTAAATTATAAATGAATAGCACACATAGCCAGGAGACGGCGTCCACAAGCCCATACCAAGACGTCGTCACAACTCATCCAGTAAACGGCGTCACATCATTTCAAGACGACGTCAGCCCTATCAACTCAAATGCAGATCTAGAAGATTCATTTTCACGAGGAGCACGACTAAATCAGCGACGCCGTCATGTCGATTTTCTTATATAACAAACCTAATTAAGGGTTTAGAGTGTGTAACTTTAGAATAAAAAGAAGGTACGAACCCTACGATCGTTTACAATTGTATGGAGAACGATTTAGGGCTTAAAACCCTATTGTAACTCTTCCGAATTCATGTTTTAATCAAGTAAGGTTTACTTAAATCATTCAATTTGTCTATGTGTTGTTTGAGTTATTTGCTCTGCCTTTATTCTTAACATGTTTAGCTAAACCTATCATTGTTGTTTATTTACCATTATATGAACTAGTATGTAGATCTTAGTAGTGTTGCCTCTTGTCTGGATGTGCACCTTTAGGTCTTAGAACACCAGCCTTTTATCTGTACGCTGTGATATGTCTAAGGAAACGTAATGTGTAGAAAGGGATACCATCGAGTAACATCTTTCCTACTACCCATAGCCCCTTAATATGGTTGATCCACTCTTAATGTAATTACATGCACTTAGAAAACTCCTAGTCCATGTAATAGTCTTCATACTACCTTGCATGCGCGTTGCTCTAGCAGCATACTAAGTAGACGGCGGGTTTATGTAATTCGTTCATGCTTTAGGAAATAATTACATAGATCATCACAAGTGTGACAAGGTAACAACACTAGAAGAAGTAATCTAGAGAGTAATACATGATTAAATAGGCACAATCTTTTATCTTATTGTTATCCCATTAGTTTAGATTATTATTTAGTTTAATAGCTAAAACCAAACATCTCTCTAATTATATGATTTACCTGCTTTCCATAAATTACAAAAATAATCTTCCTTCAACCTCTAGAATTCTGTTATACCGTGATCAAGCCTTCCTAACCTATTCCTCGAGTGAACGATAAACAACCCCGAGTCTTACCCATACTACACTATAACGATTAGGTGCACTGCCTAGGGAGTTGTAAAACTTCTCGTGTAGAAGTATGATATGTGTGAAAACACATATCCGTTTTATATAAAAATTAGCCCATAAAAGAAAAAATTGTGCTTAAAATGCTTGTATATTGCTTGTTTTATCTTTGTGATTGTGTAGGTACGGATATTGCAAAAATCATAAAAAATGGTCAAAGCCGGACAAACACGGACACGGGAACGGAAAAGAGTGTACAAGAGCCGGGAAATTGATAGCAGAAAGGTCAAATGGTCAACTC
>BQNB010036022.1:0-50436 GCA_026074375.1 Tanacetum coccineum | reverse complement strand
TGCAGCTTGAAATAGGGGAGTTCAGAACAGAGTTGGCAATGTTAATCCTGGTCAAGTAAAGCCGATTAAGTGTTATAACTGCAGTGGAATAGGGTACATAGCAAGATAATGCACTCACCCAAAGCGACTACAAAATTCAGAATACTTTAAGGACATGATGATGCTAATGCAAGCTCAGGAGGGAGTGGTTTTGGATGAAGAGCAGCTATTGTTTATTACCGGTGGACAGACTAACACGTTTGATGATGATGTGGATAAGGCACCAGTACAAGATTTAGCAGTCAATGAGGACAACGTCTTTCAAGCTCATCAATGTGATGCTTTTGACTCTGATGTTGATGAGGCCCCTATGGTACAGACCATGTTCATGGCAAATCTATCATCAGCCGATCCAATCTATGATGAAGTTGGTCCATCATATGATTTAGACATTCTATCTGAGGTACAAGATCATGATAACTATATAGATAATGTTGGTGAGTATCATGAAGTACACGAGATGCAAAACGATGTACAACCAAGCTACGTTGTTGACTCAGATGCTAAATATATGAGTGATAGTAATATTATTCTGTATGAACAGTATGTGAAGGACAACACAACGTAAGTTGTACAAAGTAATGTATCTTCTATGCCAAATGATGCTTTAACGATGATAATCAATGATATACATGAAGAGACTGCCCAATGTGTCTCTACAAACGAGCAGAACAAAGTAGTTAATGAATCATTAACTACTGAACTTGCGAGATATAAGGAATGATGTGTTTCAAAAGCTTTAAATCTGTAATGACTGAAAATACCAATTTTATTATAGGGAAACGCACGGGTAAAAGTATAACCCACGTATTTAGTATAATCTTTTTAGGTAAGACCAGGTCGTCCACAGAGATTTGAGTAGTATTCAAAAAATTAGAAAAACAGACTTTAACAATTTGTAAATAACTTTTTACCAGTGATAATAAAAATGACAACTCGGATAGTTGAAAATAATTCATAAGTGTTGGAAATGATTAAGACCTTGAAGATGGAACCTTTAACTTATAAAAAGGATTTCTCGTCAGAAAACATTTTCAAAAATTAACTTGTATAACTCAAGACTTATATTTAGTAGACTAGACCAAATGTGTCACTTAAATAATCTAGTTTCTAATATATCAAAGCTTATTTTGTTTATCAATTCACGAAAGTGGATTTCTCGACACAGACGATAAAGATCACAGATAAATCTTTAAAACCACATAGATCATAACGAGTCTTTTGACCTATACCGATATGATTATATAATCTAAGTTGATAAGCAAAACCGATAAGATAGGATATAATAGGTCCGCAACATAAGCTTAAGATTAAAGAGATCACGATCATACCAAACACTTATTCATTATCATAACATCACCGAGTGGTCATCAGAGATTTAGCCTCTCAAGGCTAAGGAGTTCATAACATAACTTGATTTGATAACAGAATTCATTCTTTTACTAAACTAGTTTGATGTTCTTTGTCGTTCTTGGTGATTTGATCTTGATTCTTCAAAGGATATGGTGTTTATGCTTAGAGAATGCTTGGAAAGTGCTTAGGACTTCATAAGGGGGATAAGTGTGTGTGTTGATTGAAGAACGTATGAGAGGATGATTGAGAGATGAATGAAAAGGATTGAAATTCGTCCTCTATTTATAGGCTGAGTGAGAGGTGAAAGTGTGGCGCACAAAGAAATTTGTGCGGCGTACTTGGTGATTAAATGCAAAGGGGAATTAAATGTTTAGTGAAGAAGTGCGGCGCACAAAGGAATTTGTACGGCGTACTTAGGGTATTAATGCAGTAGCATTTATGTCTTCATTTATGCTTCAATGTCAGATAGAAAGTGCGGCGCACAAAGGAAATTGTGCGGCGTACTTGTGGAGTTAATGCGTTCAATTGACTAAGTCTTTAATTCCATTGACTTGAGGAGAAGTGCGGCGCACAAGGGATAAAGGCGGCGCACATTTGCACTTTTGAGCTTGAACTTTATCTTTTCTTATACATTTTCTTCTCGAAGTGTATAAGTACTCGATCTTTGTTGTGTTTGAGCCCGGGATATCTTCAAGTAAACCTACACATATTTCATGCTATTAAGTATCAAAAGTTTACGAGAAATGATTAAATATATACAAATAACGCCACCAAAAACATGTATAAATTGGGCATTATCAAATCCCTCCACACTTAGTTGTTGCTTGCCCTCAAGCAATCAAAGCGAGAAAATAAGATCATTTATCGTGACGTAGAGAAAAATTTGATTTTACAAGTGTTTATAGGTTTAGATAACTTTTCAGGCATTGACATATAACTAAGTACCTCACATAAGGAGATGTGTTTGATTTAGAATTCACTCAGATAGGATTTTATATATATTTGTGGAAACACTCAATTTGCACAGACATAACCTAGACCGCTACCATAGGCTTGTACTTGACACATAAACCTGACCGAAGGGCGGAACTTGATACTGAAGCGGGAGCATATACTAATCTTCATGTGTCGGAACTTAAGCCTTTATTTCTTTGAACTACTATATATATTTATATTTTTTCTTTTCTTTTTTTTTAAATGGGATAATAATAACTAAGGCTTGGCACAGGACTACATCTTTTAACTTTTATTCTTTACTTAAGGTATTTCAGCAAATAGCACTAAAGGAGCACTTGCAAGTAACAGTGAATTTACAGGATTTCATAAACATATGATTACTCCGGCTTCGGTCTATATGATGATCGAGTACAAGTTCTAGAGCTTCTAAATTATCGGCTCACTCAAATATAATTATCAATCAATACTAATGCTCTAGAAAAGGTGACAAAACTACATATACACATCCATAACAATGGAATAGATACATATGATTTCTCTTTCCTTAAATCGAACAAGCTAAAGGATTAATTATCTTGGGTACCAAAGGTGGGTACCGGATATTCTAAAGGGCTTATTTTCTCACAATTTAATGGACTGGTTGTGCTAGCTATAATGTCAATTCGGTTGGATTTGCCTTACCAAGAGCATTTTTTTAATTTTGATAAGCATTTACTATATATTTATTGAGATTTTTGTTTTTGAAAGTATCGGGTTGTAAAATAATTTTGCAGGGCAAAACATGGAGGGATATGATGATATGATTAATTTTTCCTATTTGGCTCCCCTCCACACTTAAGTTAAACATTGCCCTCAATGTGATAACTGATAATAGAGCTAAAATAGGGAAAATTAAGGGAAAACGGTACTTCCCGGGGCATAGAGGTATATAGCTGCAAGAGGGCTATCTTTGATCAGCCTTCATAATTTTCCAAATCTTCAAGTTATATAACCTGCATAAAAGTAAATACAAAAAAAGCACACGAAAAGAAAATATTTTTGTTGTTTTTTTAGAAAATAAATATAGGATATGAATGGAAGAATAGAGGAGGGACTCCTCCACACTTAAGTGAAGCACGGGTTGCCTCCCGAGAACCGCTTAATTTTTTAAGACAGTCGTTAGCTAGACTCGAACCTATTGAGTCATTCTTTGGGAAAGAAATGAGTAACTGCTTCCCTTTGGTCATTATAATCTTCTTTTTCATGATATAGTTTGAGTCGATGGCCATTAACAATAAATGTTTTTCCATCTTTTTTATAGAGTTCAACATATCCAGATGGATATTGATGTTTTACTACGTATGGTCCTAGCCAACGAGATCTGACTTTCGGCTGTTTGAATTTATACTTTGAGTGAAAGAGCAGAACCTTGTTTCCATGTTTGAATTCTTTTCTCATTCCTAGTTTTCTATCGTGCCAGACTTTGGTTCTTGCTTTGTATAATCGATATTTTTCATATGCTTGATGTCTAAGTTTATCTAAATTGTATAACTAAAACATTCGTATTTCACAAGCAGCGATGAGATCTGGATTACAATTTTTCAAGGCCCAGTATGCACGGTGTTCAATTTCAAATGGTAAGTGGCAGTTCTTTCCATATATGAGTTTGTAGGGTGTGGTACCGGTATGTGTTTTGTAAGCAGTACGAAAAGCCCACAAAGCGTCATCAAGTTTTCTTGACCAAATAGTTAGATTGTCTTTAAGAGTCTTTTCAAGAATTCTTTTAAGAGCTTTCTTTGTATTTTTGACTTAACCACTAGTTTGAGGGTGATATGATGTAGAAAAACGGTGGTTAACTCCATATCTTTTCATGGTTCTTTCCATTATTTTGTTGCAGAAGTGAGTACCTCGGTCGCTGATTAGAGCTTTGGGCATTCCGAAACAGCAGAATAGTTTCTTTAGGAAAGTGATAACCACTCGGGCATCATTGGTTGGTAAAGCTTGAGCTTTGGCCCATTTAGATACGTAATCAGCAGCGACAAGAATATATTCAAACTTATGCGATTTTAGGAATGGTCTCATAAAGTCAATACCCCATCTATTGAAAATCTCACATACTTGAATGTTGTTTAAGGGCATCTCATCACGTTTTGATATATTTCTCATCATTTGGCATGCTTCGCAAAGTTGAACTAGAGTATGAGCTTCTTTTATGATTGTTGGCAAGTAAAATCCTGAATCCTTGACCTTTTTAGCGGTTACATTTGGTCCATAATGTCCACCAGTTGGTCCGTGGTGACATTGATCTAAAATTGTTTGGGTTTCTGGTCAAGATACACAGCGTCTGATCATTTCATCAGAACATAATTTGAAGAGGTGGGGTTCCTCCCAGAAGTAGTGTTTGAGGTCAGAGAAGAATTTGTTCTTTTGTTGGTACGTCATCCATTTTAGTATAATATCAACTACCAAGTAGTTTGCAAAATCTGCGAACCATGGTTCATCTTTAGTGTTGATTTCCATAAGGGTCTCTCCAGAAAAGTTATCATCCACTTTACTGTCATCACTTGACTTGTAATTTTCATTTCGGAACAAGTGGTCAGCTCTGACATTTTCTGTACCTTTTCTATCCTTGATTTCTATGTCAAATTCTTGTAAGAGTAAAATCCAATGAATAAGTCGTAGTTTAGCATCTTGCTTCTTGAATAAATGCTTAAGAACTGAATGATCGGTGTGAACAATAGTTTTTGATAGAATAAGATGGCATTTGAATTTGTCGAATGCAAAAACTACAGCCATAAGTTCTTTTTTGGTTACTGTGTATTTTTGTTGAGCGGGATTAAGAGTTTTGCTTGCGAAATAAATCGGGTGAAAGTTTTTACCATCTTTTTGACCTAAGACAACTCCAACTGCGAAATCACTTGCATAACACTTAAGTTCAAACGGAAGATTCCAGTTTGGGCTCACAATCACAAGAGCACATGTGAGTTTCTCTTTCAATAATTCGAATGCTTTTTGACATTCGTCATCAAATTCAAACGGGGTATCTTTTTCAAGCAGCTTAGTTAGAGGTCGGGCAATTTTTAAGAAATCTTTAATGAAACGTCGGTAAAAACTGGCATGTCCGAGAAAGCTTCTAACGCCTTAGATATTAGTAGAGGGTGGAAGTTTTGAGATTACATCAATTTTTGCTTTGTCGACTTCGAATCCTGCGCTAGACACCTTGTGTCCAAGCACAATTCCTTCTTTAACCATGAAGTGACATTTTTCCTAATTAAGGACAAGATGAGCATCTTTGCAATGCTGGAGCATTTTATCGAGGTTTTTTAGGCATTCGTCGAAAGAGTCTCCAAAGACGGAGAAATCGTCCATGAATACTTAGACGGATTCTTCGATCATATCGTGAAAAATTGCCAACATGTATCTTTAGAATGTAGCTGGGTCATTGCATAGCCCAAAAGGCATTCGCCTATAAGCGTATGTTCTGAAGGGACATGTGAATGTTGTTTTTTCTTAATCCATAGGATCGATAGGTATTTGAAAATATCCAGAAAAACCATCGAAGAAACAGAAATATTTATTTCCTGCAAGTCATTCTAACATTTGATCCATAAACGGCAAAGGAAAATGATCTTTTGTGGTTGCTTCATTGAGTTTACGATAATCGATGCATACTCGCCAACCCGTAATGGTTCTTGTTGGGACAAGCTTATCATTTTCGTTGGTGACGATTGTAATACCACCTTTATTTGGTACACAGTGAATAGGACTAACCCAAGGACTATCGGCAATTGGATAAATAATAGCGGTATCCAAGAGTTTCACGATTTCTTTTTTAACAACTTCTTGCATATTTGGATTTAACCTTCTTTGTTTTTTGACAACTGGTTTCTTGTCATCCAGAAGTTGTATCTTGTGTTTACAGAATGATGGACAGATACCAGGAATGTCTGTTGTTTTCCAAGCAAAGGCTTCCTTATGTTTTTTAAGGACGGATACAAGTTTGCTTTTGTTTTGAGCAGAGAGTTTAGATGATATGATCACAGGAAGAAAAGATGGTTCTTCCAGGAATACATATTCCAAATTATCAGGAAGAGGTTTAAGTTCAAGATCTGTAGGAGGTTCTTCGAGAGATGTTTTGATTTTATAATCGGTGTTGATGGTGATTTTCTCGAATGGTGGTTCTTCGGTATCGGATTCAGATTCAGAATTTTCATCGGCAGTCATTGCCATGAATTCATCGAATTCAGAAAAGATTTCTTCTTCGAGAAGGGTTCCTTCGATGGAATGGAGGATTTTGCTTCCTTCGTCTAGAAGAGCGTCAAAATCTTCTTCTAAGATTTCATCGATAACATCGATACTAAAACATGTATCATCGTTTGAGTAAGAGTGTTTCATCGCAGAGTCGATATTAAAGATCATTCGTTCAGTCCCAACTCCAAGATTGAGTTGTTTCTGTTTAACTCGAATAACTGCATCAGCAGTGTGAAGAAAAGGTCGTCCCAAGATGAGGGGAACTTTGCTGTCTTCTTCCATTTCGAGAATAACAAAATCAGTAGGAAAGGTGAATTTACCAACTTCAACGAGCATATTTTTAGCTATTCCAACAGAGAAACTCTTAAACCTAACAAAATAATCTTACGCTCATTTTGGTAGGTTTAAGAGTTTTGAGATATAGTTTCGCATATAGGGAATATGGCATAAGGTTAATGCTAGCACCTAGGTCGGCTAAAGCATTGCAGGAGAAAGTTTTGTTGAAGTTGCATGGAATAAGAAAACTTCTTGGGTTTCGAGTAGTTTTTTGTGGAACTGTTTTTGGTTCATTCACTGACTTTTCACTCGCTCAGGACATAGCGGCCAGAAGAATTTGTTCAATTTTATGTTTGTTGCTTATGAGTTCTTTGAGGAATTTGTCACAGTTAGGTATCCCTGCTAAGACGTCGACAAGAGGTACGTTGATTCGGACGGCTCAGATCATGTCAAGGAATTTTCCGTATTGGGCTTCCATTTTTTCTTTTCTAAGCGTGAGGGGTATGGGTCTTTGGTTTTGTATGGTTTGTGTAAACGGTGTTTCTTTAACTGGTTTCGGGGGTTGAGTTTTGGGTTGTGGTTTAGGTCCATCGTCTTCATCATCGCTATCGAAGTTGATAGTGTTTTCAGAATTATTCTGTTGATCATTCGGGTTGTCTGGTGAATCATAGGATTTACCAATTCTTGTGAATACGGAATTTACATGCTCATTACAAGATTGCGGTGGTTGGTAAGCTTTAGAGTTTTTACCTCATGGGTTTGGTTGAGTGTTGCTATGAGAAGTGGATCCGAAGGGCGTTCCATTCTTGCTTGTCAGCGTAGTTTGTCGAACTTAGTTTCGTGGTTTCTTTGTTTGGTATTAAAGATTGCTGATTTTTGGCTATGTTTCGAGTTGAGTTTTGGGTCCTATGAATGTTTCTTTGACAATAAGCGTTGGATTGGATTTGTTGAGACTTCTTGAAATCGTTGAATTGTTTTTGAAGATCGTAAGGTTTATCATCGGTGTTGGATCGTAGTTGTCTCTGTTGTAATCATTTTGTCCGCTTGAACGCCAATTATCGCGATTCGAGTCTCGATCGCGGTAATCATTGTAAAAATGAGTCTTACAGAAAGTTTGCATGAATTTAGCTTCTTCTTCACAAGACATAGGTATGTCATCATCGTTAAGATCGGGTGTTGGTTTTTTAGCACGAGATTGGAGTTCTTTGTACTGAGCATCCATTTTGATGGTCATGGCATCTATTCGGGCCATAATTTTGTCAGTGTCAGTATTACTGCTACCTTTATTGGCGAAAGCAACGATTTTCTTAAGAGATGATTTGGTTTTTTGATTTTGAGCCCAATCGAGCTTGAGTAAGACTTTATCTTTGAGAAGCTGATAAGCTTGATTTTGTGTTTTATAGAGGAAAATACCACCAGTTGCGGCCAATTTGAACTTCTTGGGTGTTATTTCGCTGAGACATGATAAAAAGTGTTTTATATGTTGCCTTTCTTGGACAGAATTTGACCATGCTAGTTTCGGTGATTTATTTCATCGAAGCCAAGCATCGGTTAGAGATTCGTTTTCATGTTAAGAAAAGGCACGGATTTCTCCGAGGAGTTGGTCGAAAAGAGCTGGGGGGAAAGAATCGGCTAATGAAAACGGTTTGAAGTTCATCTCATGTTTCAATAGTTCCTTTGTTGAGTTTGTCCAGCATGTGTTTTGCCCTCTCATGAGTGTGATAAGGGGAAACATCATTAGGCGGACAGCTTCATTTTTGGTATCTCTATATTTAAACATATCGCAGATTCTGAGGAATTCATGAATGTGTTTATGAGGATCAGTTTTGTTTCTGCCATCAAATTGGTTTCCTTTGACGAATGTCAAGTGGTTACCTTTAATGGAATATATTCGTTTTTCGGTTTCGGGTTAGTGATTGGGAAAACGGGAGTCGGAGCGACAACACGGTCGGCAGCTGGGTTCATCATCCATTGATTGTAACTTTCGAAAGAATATGAATATCAAGAAAAGTGACGGATGTAAAATTGATGTTGAGGAAATTTAGGGTAGCACTATTCCGTGGTGTTAAGGTGGATTGTTTATTTGATCGAATGGAACTCTTCTGTTTTGTCGACGAAGTCTTCGATTCAGAGTACGTTCAGGTTCAGGTAAAGGTTCAACAAGTTTAGAATTGGAAGCACGTGTATGCATCTAAAGGAGAAATTTGTTTGGGTCATTTTGCCAGAAAACTGTAAGGCGATTTTTTTGAAAAGAGAGGGGGAGTTAAAGTAATTTTCTAGAGTTGACTATAGAATAGCTTAAAAATCACCGGCAGCGACGCCAAAAACTTTGATGTGTTTCAAAAGCTTTAAATTTATAATGACTGAAAATGCCAATTTTTATTATAGGGAAACACACGGGTAAAAGTATAACCCACGTATGTAGTATAATCTTTTTAGGTAAGATCAGGTCATCCACAGAGATTTGAGTAGTATTCAAATAATGAGAAGAGAATAGACTTAAACAATTTTATAAACAACTTTTTATCAGTGATAATAAAGATGACTATTCGGATAGTTGAAAATAATTCATAAGTGTTGGAAATAATTAAGACCTTGAAGATGGAACCTTTAACTTATAAAAAGGATTTCTCATCAGAAAACGTTTTCACAAATTAGCTTGATTAACTCAAGACTTATATTTAGTAGACTAGACCAAATGTGTCACTCAAATAATCCAGTTTCTAATATATCAAAGCTTATTTTGTTTATCAATTCACGGAATAGTGGTTGATTTCTCAGACACAAATTCGATAAGGGAAATTTTTTTCACAGACAAATCTTTAAAACCACATAGATCATAATGGGTCTTTCGACCTATAACGATATGATTATATAATCTAAGTTGATAAGCAAAACTGATAAGATAGGATATAATAGGTTCGCAACATAAGCTTGAGATTAAAGAGATCACGATCATACCAAACACTTATTCATTATCATAACTCATCAAGTAGTCTTGAGATTTTTGCCTCTCATTGGCTAAGAGTTCATAAACATAATTGATTTGTTAACAGGCTTATTCTTTTCAAACTAGTATGATGTTCTTCATCGTTCTTGGTGATTTGATCTTGATTCTTCAAAGGATATGGTGTTTATGCTTGGAGAATGCTTGGAAAGTGCTTAGGACTTCATAAGGGGGATAAGTGTGTGTGTTGATTGAAGAATGTATGAGAGGATGATTGAGAGATGAATGAAAAGGATTGAAATTCGTCCTCTATTTATAGGCTGAGTGAGGGGTGAAAGTGTGGCGCACAAAGAAATTTGTGCGGCGTACTTGGTGATTAAATGCGAAGGGGAATTAAATGTTTAGTGAAGAAGTGCGGTGCACAAAGGAATTTGTACGGCGTATTTAGGGTATTAATGCAGTAGCATTTATGTCTTCATTTATGCTTCAATGTCAGATAGAAAGTGCGGCGCACAAAGGAAATTATGCGGGACTTTATGGAGGTAATGCATTTCCAATTGGACTAAGTCTTTTAATTCCATTGACTTGAGTAGAAGTGTGGCGCTAATAAGGGATAAGTCGCGGCGCACTTTTGCACTTTTATGCTTGAACTTTAATTTTTCTTGTACATTGTCTTCAGAAGTGTATAAGTATTCGATCTTTGTTGTGTTTGAGCTCGAATATCTTCAAGTATAAACATGCACATAATTTCCATTGTATTAAGTATCGAAAGTTTATGAGAAATGATTAAATATATACAAATAACGCCACCGAAAATATGTATAAATTGGGCGTTATCAATTCCTAACATGTTTCCCTTGATTCATACCTAACATATTTTGCATGCATAAAAACTTCTTAACTAAGGTTTTACCAATCAAAAACCTTGAAGATATTCTTACACATATCACACATCAATCATTATCTTCACAGAAAACATTACCACAAGATTTCAAACAACTTTTAGAGCTCGAAATCGTTTATACGCAAAGATTTAAAGGAGAAACACTTTAGTCATGGTATAAGGGACCTCTAGGTAGATCAAAGAGAGCACTAAAGGACACAACACAGATTACTATAACAAATAGCATCACATAAACACAAACTCTCAAACCAATAGAGTTCACGCACCTAAAAATCAACTTTTCCAATTAAGAGAGACTCTAAGGGACAAAAACTGTTTCTATAGGCATAAGAGAGTAACAATGATGCTAACTAACACAACCCACAACAAATCAAACACAGACACATGTTTCGCATCATTCATATTTACAAAAATCATCATAGGACAAGCATACATTAAATCTATCAAAAACTGTTTCACCCTAAGCTTAGACGCACCCTTATGAACAAGACCCCTTAACTAATTAAAGAAAACCTCAACCTTTTACTTATGAACCCTAATTCGATTTATAACGATTTATGAGTGCAAAAAGGTAATTTAGTCTAATTCCTTTTACTTAAGTAATGTTAAAGAGTAAATGAACGTATATGAGTGTACCTTTAGCCTGGAAAACGGGTTTTGATTTTGAAGTATGAAGGTAGCGAAATGTGTTTTGAGAGAGAATTGGTGCGTTTGGATTTGTGTAACGAAAAAGGTATGAGAGCGAAATGTGTATCTAAAGGGTATAACTGACCACTTTTCACAATTTGGCAAATATGGTCCATGTTGTTTATAAGTCCTTCTATTTTCATTTTACACTTATACTTAAGTTTAAATATCTTATAGAATTGACATATTTAGCCCCTAAAGTTACAATCTTAGATTCTAAGTCCTAGATTTTACCATTTAGTCCCTAAAAGTTAACACAAATAACATCTTAAGACCAATCGAGTTACAAATACATTAAATCCCCTTTAATTGATGATCCGTTATTTTTGAAAACTTTTCCTTTTATTCCGAGATGACTTTTTGAAAGATCATTTTTGAAAGAATTTGACTATTTCTCCCCCTCAAATAATGTCCCGTTTTCTATTTAAAGAGTTGTAGACATTGTTTGAGTGATAGAAAATTCTTTGAAAATCTTTTCTGATGAGAAACTGATATGTTTAATTATTTTTCAAAAACAACACCAATAAAAACAAGATTTCTCTCGTTTTACATAAATAAATGCACTGACACGTACACTTATTTGATATAGGAAGCACGGGTTGTGTTGCAAAGTAAACACAAGCCTTTGTATGAATATCAAGTAATTCATACCCGAGAAAAATGAATTTCCCGTTGTGAGGTCAAGTTTTCTTTTTGGCGAAATACTTGCCTTTAAGTTGAAGACCGGGTTGCTATCTGAAATAATAGCAAGCCATTGACATGTTTTGAAAGCATTTGGAACTTCTGCTCGAACTTCATTTACAACCTCGTATCATTATTAAATGATATTTCTAAGGCCGTAAATGTTATCGATTTTCAGAAGACATGTCATGAGAATCATATTTTTGTATTTCTGATTTTTTAATTTTCTATTTTCTTTTTATAGGTTTTATATTTTTGTATTTTCTTTTTGTAAAATTTATATAAAGTGAAAAGTATTTTTGGGTTTTTCTGATTTTCGTATATACATATGATACAGAGAATATGTGAAGAGTTTACCACCATTACTCTTCTTCTTCGTCTGTCAGCTTTTTCAGAGTCTCAAGAGACATACTCCTCATACCAAGCTTGTTGATGAGGAAATTAAGTCGTTTTTTTTTTTCTCGTGATAAAGGCTTAGGTGAAATTGTTGACAGCTAATAATCCGTTCTGACAATATACAAGCCCAACCACCCGATCTCCTCTTGCTCTTGATAAGTGATTGACTGACTGTCAATATGCTGGATCGAGAGAATGTTAGACGTCTGTTGGCATCATAAAGCAATGGCACTTTTATTATCGCAGTACAGAGGTATCTTGTTGAACCCAAGACCATAGTCAGTTAACTATGATCTCATCTAAAGTATTTGAGCACAACATCCTGACAAGGCAATGTATAGCTTCTATACTAGATATGGCGGTGCTCTTCTGTTTCCTTGACGACCAACTCACTAATCTATCACCCAATAGTTGCATACTTTTAGACGTACTTTTTCTGGTATCTTGGCAACCAGCATGGTCAGCATCTGCAAAAGCTGTTAGAGTAATGCAAGAATCCTTCGAATACCACTGGAACCCATATTTTATAGGTTCACTCTTAGGTATCAAAGATTCGACTTAAACTCCTTTGTTAGTGCTTTTCAGGTAAGGCTTTGGCTGGATACCAAGACATACCATGCACACAGTAAATACTAGGTATGGGTACTACTGGATTGTGTGTCTCTATTTATTTATAGTGAGATTCCAAGGTGCCCATTCATTCTCAATAAGTAAAGGATCAACAGCTTCCCTTATGGATCTTCCCCCCCCCTTCATCCAGTTTGGATTTCTTCACCATTGGAGCATCCACTGGGTTACAAGTTTCTATACCATACTTTTTAAGTGATTCAAGAGCATATTTGGATTGGTTTAAAAAGATGCATCTAGGACTTTGAGAAATTTGTAGTATAGAAAGAATGATAGTTTGCCCATCATCGACATCTTGAATTTTGAACACATGACTTTTGAAAATGTTTCACAAAGATCAGGTTTTGTAGAGGCAAAAATAATATCGTCGACATAAATTTATATCAGTAATATGTTTTTGCCTTCTCTCCTGATGAATAATTTAGGATCAACGATGCCTTTTGAGAACTTCTGGGAGAGTAGAAAAACGTTGAGGAGCAAAAAAAAAAATTTTTCATTAATTTTTTTCCCCACAAGCCTTGGTTGACTGCTTTAACCCTTAAAGAAGCTTTTCTCTAAGTTGTACATATGGTTGGGATTCTCTAGATCTACAAACCCATCCGGTTGACTAACATAGACCTCCTCACGCAGTATGCCATTCAAAAAAGCGGTCTTCACATCCATTTGATAGACGATCATGTTCATATGAGCATCGAATGCAATAAAGATACGGATGGCCTCAAGTCGAGCAACAGGAGCGAAAGATTCCTCAAAGTCTATGCCTCCTTCTTGACGATATCCCCTCGCTACCAAACGAGCCTTATTTTTCAATACACCTCCTAGTTCATCTAATTTCACCTTGTATATCCACTTCAATGTAATAATCATAAAATGATCTGGATGAGGTACCAGCTCTCACACTTCAAGATGTTCAAACTCATTGAGTTCTTCTTGCATGGCTTCAATCCAACATGATTCTGTCAATGCTTCTTTATAACTCTTGGGTTCAACGGAAGAAAGAAAAGTATCAAAATAACAAAATAAGGCTTCATCTTATAGTTGATGTCGAGTGGAGGCCGGTCTTGAAGGATCGCCAATTACATTATCAAGCGGGTGATCTTTGGTCCATTTATTGATATGTTCGGGTGGTTGGTTGACTGAGTGTACATTGTTTGGAATAACACCTGCAGGAAGAGGATTCTTTCAAAACTTGTGATTTAGAATAGTATAAATCAACTTAGGGAATTATAATTCCATGTGGCATCTTCAGATCATGGTTCAACTTCTTCAACGCCAAAAGGAATGACTAGAGATGGTGTTTCTTGATTTGTTTGTGACGTACTTGTAGATGGTGCATCTTGATCAATTATAGTTAGGAAGATGTTCAGTTGAAACGCATGTTATGGTTGCAATGACTGTAGGAACTTAAGGATCAACCGATGGTGGAGGATTAAGGTACTCATCAAACATTAATTAAAACAAAATTTCCTAATCATTCTTTGTTGGTGGGACATGATGTGTTTAAAGATAGGTTATGTTTTGCACGAGTCCCCTGAACATATCTGTTCAGGAGTCATAAGTTTAGGCCCAGGTCCTAAACTGAATTGTTCAGAAGCCATTGCTATCAACTCATCAAAATCAACATGAATAGTTTCAATGATTAAACGGGTCCTTTTGTTGTAGATTCGAAATGCTTTCTTTGCAGGAGCGTAACCAACAAAGATTCCTATATCAGCTTTAGGTTTTAACTTACCAAGATCTTCACCGTCATTAGTGGGATAGCAAAGAGCACCAAAGACATGAAGATAAGATAAGTCAGGTTTTCTATCATGGAGAAGTTCATACGGTGTTTTGTTGTGACGTTTTCAGATTAATGATCGGTTTTGAGTATAGCAAGCTGTCGCGACTGCTTCTGCCCAGAGAAATAACGGAGCCTTTGAAAAGATCAACATGGTGCGAGCAGCTTCCACTAAAGTACGGTTCCGTATTTCGACAACGCCATTCTATTGTAGAGTGCGAGCAACAGATGTTTGATGTGAGATTCTGACTTCTTCATAATAAGCTCTTAGTGTCTGATTGACAAATTTTGTGCCATTATCAGTCCTGATGTTGCGAACGGTTGCATTCAGATGAACTTGAATCATTTTGAGAAATTTAATCACCGGAAAAATATGGAACTTATCCTTTGGTGCGTAGATAGTTTCTCCATGGGTATCTGAAGATGCTTGCTTACGTTTTTCAGGAGTATTGGTGTCCAGTAATACTTTGAAGCTCATTGGGCCCGCACTTATGTTCCTGTTCCTGATGCTCGTGTGTGGTATGGGGGGGAGGGGCCGGGGGGGGTGGGCGGGTGGGGGGGGTGGGGGGGGGGGTTGGGGGGCGGGGGACGTTGGGGTTGGGGTAGGGGTGGATGGGAGAGGGGGGGGGGGGGCGGGCGGGATGGGGTGTGGCGGGTCGCGGGAGTGTGGGTGGGGTCGGCTTTTGTTGATTTTTTTGTTTTTTGGTGATTGTTTTTTTTTTTATTTTTTTTTTTTTTTTTTTTGTTTTTTTTTTTTTTTTTTTTGTTTTGTTTTTTTTTTTTTTTTTTTTTTTTTTTTTTTTTTTTTTTTTATTTTTTTTTTTATATTTTTTTTTTTTTTTATTTTTTTCTTTTTTTTTTTTTCTTTTTTTTTTTTTTTTTTTTTTCTTTTTCTTTCTTTTTTTATTTTTTTTTTTTTTTTTTTTTTTTTTTTTTATTTTATTTTTTTTGTTTTTTTTTTTTTTTTTTTTTTTTCTTGAATGGAGTCTTCAGCTTTGGGTTTGTGGGAGTGTTTCTTGCTTTTACCAAGAGCACAGGCAGAGCACAAGTGATCCTTCTGATACTTTAGTTTTGGAAGTCCTCGGACAAGACCTTGTTTGGCAAGAGAAGTGATATAATCAAAGTTTAAATGAGATAATCTTCGATGCCACAACCAAGACTTGGTCTTTGAGGCCTTAGACAAGAGACATATAGGAGAGGATAGCAACAAATTTTCCATAGATAAAGTGTATAAGTTTGAACCCCTTGAGTAGATCAACACCTTCTAAGTCACGAATGAAGCAGGTGTGTTTGCGAAAAGCTACTTCGAGATCAGAATCACAAAATTGTCCCACGGAGAATAAGTTGTGTCCTAACCCTTCCACATAGTAAACCCGAGATATTGTAACATTTCCCATTTGATAGTCTCCATAACCCATTATCTTAGCAATATGATCATTCCCAAATCTGACGGTACCCAAAAATTTACTGACGAAGTTGATGAGTTGAGAGCGATTTCCGGTCATATGCTTAGAGCATCCGGAGTCCAAATACCACAGAACAATTTGGACAACCTGCAATCGATAAGAGAAGAAGATGGAACATCAGAAATAGTGGATCCCCAAGATTGTTTGGGTTCCTTAGTGTTAGAAGTCTTAGATTCTACAATCTTAACTTTGCTACTGGACCCTACAGATCTTGATGCTTTTGGTTTCCTACTGTATACCTTAAGTTCTAGGGATGGTGTGATTACTGGTGTTATAGTGGATTCCTTAAGAGGCACTTCTTTAGTGGAGGTAATCCTAGTTAAAGAGCACCTATTTCCAACTATAGTGAATATTCTTCCAGTAGCAAAGTTTCCAACTATATCCAATTTCAGTAAACACTTTACCCGTAGGTTTCCATAATTTTCTCATTTCATTTCTTTTAGATTTAGAACGCACATTCACATCATTTATATAATCAATAAGACACATATCATGATTAGCATCAAACAAACATTTGTTACAGATAGCACAAATAGATTCAAACTTAGCATTTCTCACAGAATGCTTAACATGAGCATTACATTTAGTTTTGACAACACGATTCTTTTTATTCTTCTTAGACTTAACACTCCTAGATTGGTCTTCTACTTTATTGATCTTTTTGCTACTTGCTGATTGCGGGATCCTATTGTTCGTTGTATTGCCTGAAAGCTTTGATCCGCTAGCACTAGTAGAACATTTTACTCCTGTAGAATGCAACAAAGGTTTGTTAGAGTCTTGTGTTTTAAGAGAATTAGTCTGTTTGGGAATGTTGCTTGATGATGTGATAGGGTCAGCAAATCTAAGTCTTTGTTCAGTGGTGTGACAACAACTAATTTCTCACTTAAACAATTCCTGAACGTGTTTTGTATATCTACAAGCAGAGTCCAAGAAAGGTTCACAAGGATTCTGTTTTCTAGCGCATTCTACAATTCCACGTAAGGTGTCAGTATTTTCTATGGTCTTCTTAAGATATTCCTCATAAGCATCCCTATTGTTTTTAAGTCTATGAGAAATAGGTTCGATGTCTAGTTTGAACATTCCTGAAGCAATAGTGGTGACAGTAGGTGTTGAAACAGCAGTATCGACAACAATTTTTTCCTTTAATTTCCTTAATTTATTTTTCAATGCTGCAATAGCAAAAACCTTTTCTTGAAGTTGAGCATTTAAATTCAAATTTTCAACAAACTTTGCATTGATTTGAGCAATTAGAGAGTCACTATATTCTTTAGATTGAACACGTGTCTTTTTAATTGAATCAAACTGGTCTCTGTAAATTGATTTCAAATGCTCTCGTTCTTTTCTTAAATTTTCATTTTCATAAACTAATTTTGCCACTTTATGCTCCAACTCAATGTTTATTGTTTCAATCTCATCAATGTCTTTCTTTACTTTTTCCACACTTTCTTTTCCCGTCAAAGATTTAATTCTGTCCTTTAACTTTCTTATGACCGTGTCCTTTTCTTGTGACTGCGCTTTCAATTCATTTCTTTCAAATAATTGATTAAATGTGGGAGCCTTTTGGTTTTCACCAGAATTTTCCTTTTGAAAAATTTCTTGATTAAGTTAAGTTGCTAGTTCCAAAGAAATGCAATGCTTTTCTAATGTTGAATAACTTTTGACAAGTTTATCGTAAACATCTTTTTCAATGAAATCTTTCTTTTTGATAAGCTCGGTCTCAAGTTTCAGACACTTAATGCATTCTTCCACACGTGCCCATTTCACATCAAGAATATCAACAGAATTCACAGCAATATGCACAATTTCTTGAGACATGATTTGGTTCAAGAGTTGATCATTATCAATACTAAGTTCGTTGATTTTAATTTCAAGATCGTTTTTGTCTATAGAACGCTGATCAACAGCAGCTCCCATTTGGTTAAAAACAGTTTGAACTTCAGCAATTTCATCTAGAAGAGTTTTATCAAACGCATTAAATGTGTCTTTTAAAACTTTTAAAAATGGAATTATTTCAGTTACAAAACAAGCTTTTGTATGTTTAAAACCTCGCGCACCTGCTGTAATAGCATCGGATGTGGTCCTCTTTTTCACCACCTTGTCAAAACTGGCAAGATGATATTTTAGCTTTTTAAGACTTTTATTTACCAAACTTACCTTAGGAAGTTCACTAGGAGCTTTAATTCTAACAAGTGTAGGTGACTTAACAAAGGTGTCAAAAGTATGGTTTGAATGTTTTAACCAGAAAGCTTGTTCTGCAAACAATTCTTTTTTAGTAACAAAACGTTTACCAAAATCTTCTTTTATCTTATTCAACTTTGAATAATCAATTGGAGAAATATTAATTTTCTTTTCTATTGAAATTGGATCATATTGTTTATCAAGCATCTTTGATCAACTCTCTTCTTCTAAAATCAATGTCTCTTCATCATCAATCACAGAAATCACAACATGTTCTTTAGCAATAACACTACCATCATATAATGTTGGTTTAATCCGCTGAGCTTTTTTAAGATTGAACGGATTTTGATAACCAAGAGCTTGTTTATGAGTGTCATCATAAAAACTTGTGGTTTCGTGAGCATATGCATTGCTTGCGTAGATCGATACATGTTACAGATAATATTTTCCAGTTCTTTTAATGTTTGCTATTTCTAAAACAATTCCTTGCAACATTAATGTTTTTGAAAATTAGTAATTGAGACTCTTTTTTCTTAGATTTTTGTTTTTTAAAAAAACAGTTTTTTTTACAAGTATTTGATATAGATTCTTTTTTTCTTTGACATTATTAGAAAGAAGTTTCTTAAGTGTATCAGAATCTCCTGCTGAAAAGCGCAAACTTGCATTAGACTCCTTCCGAATTTAGGTCATTTCCATGTTTGAGAATCTATTAATTTTTCACGGTTGTTTCGAATCTGCCTTGATTCTATGATCACAAGATGGCGACATGTTTGTATCTCTCGAAAGCTCAGCATTAAGGAATTATTTACCATTTTATTTGTCTGATTTTCCTTATCTAAATTAGCTACTTGTCAGTCATTTTTCAACCAAAGATAGAACCAAGTAAATCATTTGTGCAGAAGAATAGAAATCCTGAATACCCGCATCATGTGATTCTTGCATATATAAGATAAGGGAATGATATTGCGTTAATAACTAGTATATCTTCATTATCTGGATAATCATCATATGTGTTTGTTCAATACAGGCATGTCTTGCTACGATCCTCGATTAATCATAATCATTCAGATAAGTATCAGAATATTGGTACCTCAGAGAGACAACTGAGATCATAGCTTTGAAAGATTTGCATCATGAACACCTGCTTTAAGCCGAGGATAAATCATAACAATATGAGTCATAAGCATCCAAATCTTTAGTTTGGAAGGCTGAATTTTGAGGGATTGTCTGTTGAGCAACTAGAGCTTTGTCTATTCCAGGGTCTGCTAAGAATGCAAGTTGCTCTTCATCCAGTATCTGACCAGCTTTGTGAGCTTCGGCTAACATCAACTTCTCTAACACTCATTGCATAATTCTTCGGCCTTTTTGGCGCGCTAAGATGCAACTGTCCTCCCATATCCCTCTCTCCTTGATAGTTATAACACTTCACAACTCTTTGTTGACTAGCTGCATAATTTCCCCTTGAAGTTGTAGCAATTCCTCTGTTTTCCAAGTGCCAACCCAAACTCTAAAAAAGTTTGTCTTCCTTGAACTTGTTTGAACTCTGTGACTCCTTCATCATTCTGAAATGGATCTGCCTAATTTCTGGATTGGAAGAATTTTTGAGCTAATTGTTTGAGAGGGGGAAACCTTATACACATCAGTTAGGAATACATTGCATTTTGTTAAGGGCAGTCAATCAGATCCACTCCTTTGCTAAAAAGTAAAAAGATGATACTACTAGAGCTAATTGTAGGAAAGTTCAACTTGAGGTTGTTGTGTCACTGACGGAGATAAGAATGGTTGTAGAGAGACTGATTGTTGTTGTGGATTGACTGAAGTCTGATGTTGTTGATCGATTAATCAGGGTCTGCATAACTGGTGTGAGTAATTTGTTGAGGGTGTGAGGGATACAACAGAAGACCTAATGTTGTGGAGACTAAGAGGGACTGTATAGAGTTTGAGAATTGGCTACCAATGCAAGAGGATCCAGATATCTTTCATACGCATGATAACAGTACTCATTAGCATGTCATTTCTTTATTGGCTTGAAGGTATACATACAACTTATCATTTTAGTTGTGGTATACAAACTCTTGCTAACTTCAACAACATGGACTAAACTTGCTCCATTCCAGTGGAAGAGCATTCAAAAACTTGGTATTGACTTGAACTTGCTGCATTGTCATCCCAATAGTATGCATGTCATTGATCAGCTGAGAGAATCTCTAGTAGTAATCATACAATGTTTCACCTTGAACATAAGTAAACTTATCAAACAAGTTGTATAATCTGCATTTACGTTCTTGATATGATAGTTTAGTGCCTTTCATTAGTAGCTTAACTCTATCCCAAATATCCTTAGCTGCCTCTTGATGACTAACAAGTGCATACACATCTGTTGGAAGACCATGAAGAATGATATTTTTTGCTTGAACATCACAATCATCTTGAAGTTGTTGGGCTTCAATGAGTTTAGAATATTTCTTAGGTCTAGTCTGTCTATCTTCTTCAACAGTTAGATAGACCAATGAACCATTGTTGATTGAATCAAGCATCATCCTATCATGTTTCTTCCCTTTGATAAATAGACATATACGACTTGCCTATGAATCGTACATCAATTTCTCAAGCATTAGAGGACGGTTCTCAGCTCTAACAATAATTATGTGTTCTGCTATAGTAGTCATCTTGCTTTAATTGAAAAGTGAAATGATTAAAGATTGATCGAACAGTGATAAAGGAGGATTGTGTTAAGAAATATTGTTGTAGGTGATTAAGATTGATATTTCACTAGATTTTACAAGTCTTTACTAAAACTGAGAAATCCAAGTATTTCACGGGATTTTACAAAGTAAGACAAACCGTAAAAAATAAACTCTTTTTGTGATTAATGTAATGTTTCGCTTGAAATATGACAATGTAATGTTTCGCTTGTAATGTTTCGCTTGAAATATGACAATGTAATGTTTCGCTTGGTTTATGAAAATTAGACAGAGTTTCGTTTTGCACAAGTACGTATTTCGCTTGAACTAACAACCCTTCATAAATCGCTTGCTAACATAAATCGCTTGTTAGCATATTTCGCCTGAAACATATTTTGCTTGACCTAAGGAAAATTAAGTAGAGTTTCGTTTCCTAGAAATGACATAAATCGCTTGAAGTCAACCTGTCTTAAATCGCTTGAAACATATTTCGCTTACCTACATAAATCACTAGCTTCAAACATGTTTCGCTAGCTTCATAAACATGTTTCGTTGGCTTCAAATAAAACGTACCTTTTTCATAAAAAATCACCAAAAACTCACCCTTTTTGACATTTTACCTTGATTTTTCTTGCACAATATAGTTTTATCTTCGGCCTAGATCGTGCTTTATAAATAACATAAAATTTTACACTTTTAACACAACAAAAATCAGGGGCTTTGATTTTGAATACACAAAACCAAATGACAATTAAGAAACCACGATCTAAACAAGATATAAATGCACACAAGCTCACGATATCACCCCATGGCGACTGATACCAATTGTATAAGTATCAAATCACTTAACAAATGAACACAAGAAAGTCTAGAGACAGAAAGTGGGTTGAAACACTTAGTGAGAGAAATAAGGAACTTGTATTGATATGAAAATAACCAAATGAACAACAAACCCTCTCCAAGGTATGGAGACGGGTATTTATACCTATCCTAGGTCGGTCACACATAAGGGAGACTTATGTGGACAACGGGGTTAGCTTGGTAAGTTTACAAATATTACGCTACGAGTTATTCTATTACATATTGGAAGTGACCGAGTCTTTTCTCGATTTCTAACAAATACATTATCAGCTTTTAGGTGATAACTAGCCCTAATAGCCATCCTGATTTATCAGTAACTCTTAGACAAATTATTTCAAAGTAGACTTAAAAGAACTTTTTGTCTTTGAAATTCATTTTGCAAAGGCATTGTGTTATTGAAAATCAATAGATATATGATTGTTGGTTAAAAATCTGTAGCAATTAAGTTTATAGAATCTGCTCACATCATTAGTATTATTTTTGGAAAATCATCTCGAATGAGATTAAGTGCCTCAGGAAAACCACACATAGTACAAGTACTAGTATAGTGATCCTTTTCACTAGTGGGCTAAATCCGAAGATCGGGCACATGGAGTAATATAATTATAACCATGTGCAAATTGTGGTGAAAATTTACGAGAGATATATCCTCAAGTATAACACATTAATGAGTAAGATATTTTACTTTCAAAAAATTCTTTTATATCTAAGTCGGACCTTGGTTCAGTAAGTGTTTAACAACCAATTTTTCAGGAATAACCTTTTCAAACAGATGCAACCCTAATAATGCTAACAATGTAAGAGAATAACCTAGACCGGATGCAACGTAGATCACTGACACATCTTTCGATACAGAAATATTTGTTAACCTATTTTTGACATTATCACCGATAACAGATAGAACATGTATTTCATTTCTCATAGAAACAATAATCCAAATTTAATATTCAAAAGAATTTATGAAAGTCAAACTTGGTAAACGGTTTTAAAGTCATAGGGTAACGGGTCAACGACAACAATCAATGTCAGATGGTCAAAATCAATTGTCATGGTCAATCCTATGTCAAAGATTAATCATCTAAATAATCCCATTCATTTTCGTGATTTTGAAAACGTTAATACTTTTTGAAAAAGTTATTAAGTTTTAAACACTTTTAAAATTTGTGAACTTTTTGAATTATTTAAAATATTTTTTATTTTGATATTTGAAATTTTAAATCTTTTAGTGCTTTTATAAATAAAATGTTTGTGAAAAATATTTATCGTTTTGGTCAAACACGAGACGAGGTTTATTTAATCATAAGTCAACTTGGTTTGGTCCAATTGGACTTTAAACCGAGTCAAAATAAATTTGAAAGGTATGGGCTTTGTAATCAGGCCAAACAATTATTGGGCTTTAACCGATCCATTTGGGCTTAATCGGCGCAAAATGGTTTAGCCGTTTAACCGGCCCAATAAGGGATCGCTTGGGCTTTACCGGTTTGGTGGACTTTTGGGCTTGGACTCTTGTGGTTCGGTTGTACTAGGTTAGCCGATCGAGAAGTGTCGGTCGAACCATGGTACCTGACCAAACCTTGGTTCAGTTAAACCATGGTAGCCGACCGAGCCTTGGTTCGGTTAGGCCTTGACTGACGGAACTTTGTAGATCGGTTGGTCTTGGCTAGCCGACCGAGGGTGGGTTGGTGGTCTTGGTTCAACCGACCCATGAGCTTCGGCTCATGTGGTTCGGTTTTATCTTCAAGTCTGTAACTCCCCTTTTTACAAGATAGCTGCGGTAGATAATCTTAGGGTATTACTTCATGGAAACAACAATCATAATCATAGAAAACGACCCAAAAGAGATGTTTGTTCAAAAGATACGTTATCATTCATTTAAAATCAGAGTTTTACAAAGGACACGGTCCAAAAAATCGGTTAATAGCATATGTGAATGATAAACATCGTTTTAAGCCATCTTCATGTCCATGCCACTCCGTGCAAATGCTTATTGCTCATTAACCTAAGTGTAACATGCTTAAAAAATGCTCACACAAAGGTTTGAGTGAATCCATAGGTTTTAAGTAATTTAATTTAAATGCAAAATGCGATATTTGGGTTTCGATGATATAACCACCCCAGTATCTGGAAAACATATTTATTTATTGCCATTAGAGCTCATGAATCCGAATGCCTTAGGTTATGGTGATACTTTTATTGCCCCTGCGGGATACCTTTGCCATAATACCCGCGTGGTTTCTGAATGATGTCAATTGGTTTACATTACTGGGTACACCAACGGGGAGTCCAGCCCTAAATATAGATCTATTTCACATCATTACTGCTTACTACGGAGAGTAATTAACGGTTCATGATTATTCATTGGGGACGTCTTAAAAGGCATAGCAGTACTTAGGCAATTAGTAAATTGAAATAGCATATAAGAAATAATTGCATATCATGTTTATTGCATGTATCCCCCTACGCGGGGTGGGGTTATAAAAAGATTGAAATCAGAGAGGCATATGAACTAACTTAAGTCCTTTGAAAAGTAATCACATTGTCATAAGATAATAAACGAGTAGTATGTAAAAGAGTTTGTAACAAGCATGTATCCCCCTCGCGGGTTTATAAAACATTCAAAAAGATTGAATGGCGGAGGCTTATGATCAGTATCCCTGATAGGTTGATGTAATAATTTTTCTAAAATGAAAGTCTAGACCTCTATCACAATCTTAACAGGGTTAAGGTATGCTTCTTAGAAAATGACAGTAACATAGCAACGACAGCAACACATGAGTTATAATATTGTTGGTACTTAGGAAGGATTCGTACTCTAGAACTTTTAGTTTTTAAGAGATTATGAGGTTGTTTTTGAAGAGTTTGGAAGTATTGTATCACCTTCGAGCCATTCATAATTCAAAAAGTATAACAGTAATAGTTATTGAGGGAGCTCAGGGCACTTTAAAAGTAAACCCAACAACTCAAGTCAGATCGTAATACCAAGATGTAACTCCTGTAATATGAATGATCCCTAGTATTGTGATTTGGATATAATCGGATTTTAAGGTTTTGATCATATTTGAAATGTTAAGCACGAGAAGCCGTTAATTAAAGTTATGTCTTTAAGGTTTTATACATATATTATACTTTTTCAATATGTTTCATTTTAGGTCCCTTGAGTTTGAAAAGTGGCAGAATCTACCCTTGGTGTTTGCATTTTACGACTTTGGTCCTTCAACTTAAAAGATATTACCAAGTAAAACCTTTGTACATTGAAAGTGGACTTAATAGACCCCTGTAGTTTATAACTTTGATAAATATGAATTTTTAGTACCTTTTAGTTATAAGGATTCACAAGGTTACGTATATACCCATTGCAATGGATTATAATTACAAAAACATGTCCCAAATTGCATGCCAAGCTTCTTTTTACTTTTTCAAAAAGATATTTATAGTTATATTTAAACTAAAATATGAAGTTTTAACGTAACACAAGTTTAAAATAACGATTCGTTTTCAATAGGCTGGAAGCCCAAAAACGGGTGTACAAAATTAGGTTTTCAAAACGTAAAACGCGGATGGGTTTTTTTAAGTTCAATAATCCTTCATTTAATCAATATAGTGGTTATTTTAACATTAGTTTGAAGAATTGATAGGATATGATTTTTAACCTATATTTAACCATCTTATAACATTTAGTTTTAAGGAAGAAAAACACGAAAAATTAGGGTTCGGGTCGTACGGTTTTGAGATTCATAATGGAAAATGAGCATGAATATGAGTTATGAAACTTTTCATGAGTAATTTAGGATCATATTTGAACTTTATAAGAGACCTGTAGATGCAAAAATTTAGTATCTAGAACTGGGTTTGAGCTTAAGGAGCTATAAAAGGGTGGTAATGGGTCATTTAGGGTGTATTTCCACTCGTACGCCTTGTATTCTTGTTATCCGGGGCTTCAAATCTTCAAAGCTTTGCTTGAATGATATTCCTAGATGATCCTAGGATCACATGGAGCTGAGAATGTTTGCTCAATTGGGTTATAGAAAGAAGAAGTGGGGGATGAGAATGAATGAAGGGTTATGGGTTCTATTTATAGGTAAAGGGACCCTTGAGGACAAAAGATGTCTTTTGCAAGATGATCATTGGACAAAATGGCGTATCCGAGAGGATGATTAGGATGATCTATGTGATGTGTTGGATTAGGCTTGTAATTTTGATAGCAACATGGTGGTGTGACATGTGGGATGCCTTCGGCATGCCTTTGGAAACTTAAGGGGTGTTGTGGCTTCTTTTTGGAACTTAGTAATGTGTTTGCAGGTGGGTAATTGATGCGTTTGGTAGGGGCGAGGGGCTAGGTTTGTGAGGGCGGGGATCTTGGGGTGGGGGGGTTAGGGGGGGCGGTTATATTTGGGTTTCTTTACTTAAAAGAGAGGTGGGGTGGGGGGGGGGGGGGGGGAAGTTTGATAATTTATAAAAACCATAAACTATCTCCAAAACCTTCTTTCGCAAAACCTACGTTTTACGCTTTCTAAAAATAACTTTTCATTTCCAAATTCACTTTCTATATATGGAAAGTTTACCAAAAACTTTCATATTTTAACAAACTCATTTCTTTCACAAATGGCACGCTTCACATTTTAATCCATCACCTAGACAACCACTTATTAACCAAAACAATTCATTCAAAATACTAATTCAATTCCATTATCACTATAAGTGATAAAAATGAAATTTCTTCATCAAATAACTCATTTCTCTTAACTTAACCTCTAAAACCTAAACTTATCTTAAATTACTAACACAAAAATACGTATACGCATAAATACTTACACATTTAACACAAAAACGCTAAAATCTCAATAACCATTTCCTCGTCACTCAAAAGTGAACGAAATGAACTCAACAAATTTTAACACAAATCCAATCCGAATGAGACGATTACGCTCAATGGATTGATTATCCAATCTCACATATCCCACACAAACACATATAAACACGTATAACACATAAAATCACATAAACCGTACGTTGCAACAGACACATAAGTCAACACTAATGGTTTGACTAACCTTCTCAAGTCACGGTTGTTACAGTATTTACCGAGTTGACCCGGTCAAGACTCAACTGAGTCAGCAAATGATCACAGTCAAACAACAACAACATCAATAACTAACAACCTCTACAATATACAACAACCTTTCGTCACAATCTCCACTTCACATCTTCATTTACAAATCCAACAATCTAAACCTATAAACCCATCATCTTCTCAACAAACCCATAAATAACTCTATCCCATCTCAAGACTCGAACGTAAATGAACATCCCATATGATCTCAGTATCAATTCTTGTTGTGTGTCACATTTAATTCATGACCTTCAAGAGATCAAGCACACGAAAGAAACAGTTTCTTCACCGATCTGTAGAAAGTTATAAACTTTCTTTTATATACGAAAATTAAAGAAAGAATATTAACAAGATTGTTATACTTTTTCCTTTGTTTCGATTTCAGAAAGACACAAAAACAATAAATATAAACAACCTACCCGAGACCATCTGTATGATCTTGAAGACGTTTACTTGAAGCCCTGGTCTTGCTAAACCTCGAGTAAACAATTAAACTTCGGTGTTGGGTGTAATAAATCTAAGGGTTCGCTTTGTTTCTTCATTTTTGTGGCTCGGTCTTGATAAGAAAACAAAGATTCTTGTACTTCAGATGTGGTTCAAGATCGGCAATTGATGGAGATTTAAGAAGGAACTGACTGCGTTTGGAGATATGCAAAGATGAGAGATGAGTTGATTGAGAGATAAGGTTATATGGTTAGCTTATGCGTATGGATTTGTAAGAAGATGAGAGCAGTTTAGATTTTAGGTGGAGGAGTTATAAGATGGAGGCGAATATATGTTTAGGGTTAGGACTTTTACCCTAATATTAAGGGATGTGTGTGTAACACCCTCATTTCAGCGTCATGTCAGCGGAATGGTCAAATAGTGTTACGTCATAGCACAATAACTCAAATCATAGAAAACGACTCGAAAAGAGACGTTTTAAGAAAGTTTCATTCATTCGAATAATAAAAGTTTACATCACGGTCCCCAAATAAGTTTTACAACATCATACAACGTTTTACAAAACATTTTCGAATAAATTATTATTTAGCGGGCCTTCATATCTCCATCAATCCGAATTACCTTCAATTTCCTGAGATAAAACATGCTAAAACGTCAACAATAATGTTGAGTGAATTCATAGAGTTTATATATATATAAACAATAAAATTTTCCGAACACAAGTATCATTTTTCAAAATTTTCTGGATATAACGATGTGGATCAGACAACGTTATAGGGGGATTATTATAAGCCTCATGACATCGAACCTTACCATATATTCAGTATAATGCCCACTATACACCCTCGCTATGAGTGTATCTTATTCTCTATACAATGTATCCGTTGTGTTATGTTCCCAACACAAGACGATAGCTAGTCGTCACGGATCGGAGGTGGTAATCTCCAAATAGTACTATTTCATGTATAAGCGTATGCCTTATTCCCGGCAATTAACAATTCATGATATTTCCGCGGGACTTTTTATTTAGCGAGTTAAAGCTAACTTATAATAATCAAGGCTACTAGCATACATTCGGGTCCCTTGTGTTCTATTTTAAAAACAAGCATGTTATCTCCCTCGCGGGTTTATAAAACAATTTAAATAAAAATGCGAGGCTATGAACTCACCGTAAGAACAAGTAAATCAGAAATATTATGAGTCTTGAGCGAGCGGGAAGTACTCCTAAGCACCTCCTAAAAGACGTGACGCGACTTAGTACGTAGAAAGTGACAATACGTAGAAATTAAACATGTGATCATGAGATGTGTTTCCTAGATAAGTATGGCATTACACTAGAACTTACCCAAGTCCTTTTTAATCCCAAAATGACATATGACCTGGTCTTATAGTCAAATGAACATCTACCAAGTTTCGGCTTCTAACTTTTATTTTATCACGGTGTGCTATACGTTTTAAAAATTTTAGACTAGACGTAAAAACTAGGTTTCTGAATTTAACTTGACTTCATGGAGTCATATCTCCTAGCTCACAAATGTTCTATAGATGAGGCTTTCACCCCTGGAAAGCTATTTGAGTCTAGTTTCCAGAAATGCCAGCCTCATAATCTACAAAGTTTCGTAACTATGTGAAAAGACCATTTTACCCCTGGTTGCCCAAAACAGAAAGTTAGCAAAAATTTTACCCTTTACCAAAATGGCCATAAATCCCAAACCAAGATAGCAATGAAGGTGAGGTCAAAGGCTATGGTTTCCTTATGATGTCTACTACTGACCCATTCAAAAAGATCTATTATTTTATGGCAAAAATTTGGAGTTTAACTCGTATTCCAAACACATGTCCAGATTTGACCTCTTTTCGTATTTTGACCATATCTCCCTCATCCGGAGGAGTTGGTTGAGCATCCAACTATCTCATAGAGCTGAGACATATATCTAACCACCTATGAAATTTAATCACAGACCCCAAGCTAAATTTTTAGAGTTATGATACGTTTTAGCTACTGTTTTCAAAACAGTCCCAATACTTCAACTCAAAACCTTTTTAAACATCATTTTAATTATCTAAGACCTAACCCAATGCCATAATTAATCCAAAACACCCTCAAGATCATCATCATATAAATATTTACAGAATCTAAACATCCATTTTCATGGATTAAAATTAAAGAAATCAAGAAATAAAAAGAAGTAGAACAAATAAAAGAAGATTAGGCTTACAAAAATGAAGATTTAGACTAGTGAATCAAACAAGAACACCCTTTCTTGTGTTGGCTGAATTCGAACCAAAGAAACCCAAGATTACCAAGCTTATAAACCTCCTAGATATCACCAAGAATCTCCCCAAGAAAACCCCAATCAAAAGCTTCAAGAAAACTCAAGAAAACAAGCCCCAAACTCCTTCAAATCTTCATGGAATTGCACCAAACTTTGCAAGAGGCTTAGGGATTATGTTATAATGGATAAAAGGAGATGAAAAATTTTGTGAGGATGGTGGTGGTGGTCCTAGGGTGTACGGCAGCAATGGGAGGAAGAAGGAAGAAGAGAAATTTTTGAAATCTTGTGAAGTGGAATGGTTTTGCATGTATGGAAGAATGGGATGATATAATGAGTGTTATAGAAAAATGAAATATGAGGTTGTGTATGGGTAAAGAGAACCGGTCTAGGGCCTTGGTTTGTGGAAAATTATGTATTTTTTTTTTATTTTAGTTTATAAGTTTTATTAAAGTATAGGTGAAGTTAAATTAAGAAAAGGTAAAGTCTAAAGGTAAAAACGCGAGTTTTAGCAAGGATTCACGTAAACGCGAAACACAACGGAAAAATGTAAATGATGAAAATTATAATCATCGATGCTTAACGTAGGATTCGCCGATTCTTTGTAAACATCGCGTAAATTACAATCGTAAACCCTAATTTCTTCCGGTTTTGTCGTGAGTTCATATCTCAACATAAAAATGAAAATTATATTTAATACTCGAGAATAAAATAACGACCTGAAATTGACGGATTGTCACAGCATTTCCCCCTAAAAAGGGATCTTCGTCCCTGAAGATCAATTCATTTTCTTGCCCTTTTCTTGTTAAAGTCAAAAAGATGTGGGTACTTCTTCCACATTTGGTCCTCCCGTTCCCAAGTGTATTCTGGTCCACGACTCGAGTTCCATCGAACTTTTACTATCGGGATTCGACTTTGCTTGAGTTGTTTCTCCTCTTTATCCACAATTTCAATTGGTTCTTCAATGAAATGTAATTTCTCGTCGATCCTTACTTCGTCAAATGGAATGATAAGGTCTTCATCTGATAGACACTTCTTTAAGTTCGAGACATGGAACGTATTATGTATTCCTTGAAGCTCTCGGGGTAATTCCAGTTTATATGCCACCGGACCAATTCTTGATAAAATCTTGAATGGTCCAATATAACGGGGACTTAATTTCCCACGTTTTCCAAATCGAACAACACCTTTCCACGGTGATACTTTCAGCATAACTTTGTCACCCACTTTGAACTCCAAAGGTTTACGTCTCACATCTGCATAACTTTTCTGTCTACTACGAGCAGCTAATAATCGGTTCTTGATTTGCACAATCATCTCTGTCGTTTCACGAATCATTTCTGGTCCCGTGAGTTGGGCATCTCCAACCTCACTCCAACATACAGGCGATCTACATTTCCTTCCGTATAGAGCTTCAAAAGGTGCAGCTTTAATACTAGCGTGATAACTATTATTGTATGAAAATTCAGCCAAAGGTAAGTGCTTATCCCAGCCACTACCAAAGTCAATCACGCAAGCACGCAACATGTCTTCCAATGTTTGTATCGTCCTTTCACTCTGACCATCAGTTTCAGGATGGTAAGCAGTGCTCATATCCAAATTTGTCCCCAAAGATTTTTGAAGAGATCTCCAAAACCTTGACGCGAAACGAGGGTCTCTGTCTGAAATAATCGACACAGGCACCCCGTGCCTACAAACAATCTCCTTCAAATACAATCTAGTGAGCTTCTCCATTTTATACTTCTCATTCATCGGAATAAAGTGAGCAGATTTAGTTAATCTGTCAACAATGACCCAAATTGAATCATATCCAGATGGTGTTCTTGGAAGCTTTGTAATGAAATCCATCGTAATTCTCTCCCATTTCCAAACAGGGATTTCCGGTTGCTGAAGTAATCCTGACGGCTTTTGGTGTTCAGCTTTGACTTTAGCACATGTCAAGCACTTACTGACATATGTCGCAATATCAGCTTTCATATTCGGCCACCAGTATAACTTTCTCAAATCATGGTACATTTTATCCGATCCAGGATGAATGGAATATTTTGATTTATGAGATTCCAACATGATTAGGTCTCTCAATCCTCCAAATAATGGTAACCATACTCGTCCCTTCAGACATTTCGTACCATCGGATCTAACTTCAAACGGCTCCCCTTCGCCACGAAATCCTTCGGCACCAATATTTTCCTTTTTGCACGCTTCAACTTGTGCATTTCGAATTTGTCCGGGTAAATTGTTATGTACCGTCACCACTAAAGCACGCACTCGAATCGGCTCCTTATCCTTCCTGCTCAACGCATCAGCGACAACATTCGCCTTTCCCGGGTGATAACGAATAACACAATCGTAATCACTCAGAAGTTCGATCCATCTACGCTGCCTCATATTTAGCTCTTTCTGATCCAAAATATATTGTAGGCTTTTGTGATCGGTGTATACCGTACATTTAGTGCCGTACAAATAATGTCTCCATAATCGAAGAGCAAAAACCACCGCTCCCAACTCCAAGTCATGGGTCGTATAATTTTCTTCATTCTTTCTAAGTTGCCTAGAGGCGTACGCAATCACTTTTTCTCGCTGCATCAACACAGCTCCAAATCCTTTAAGAGACGCATCACAAAACACAACAAAGTCTTCGCTTCCTTCAGGTAGTGATAATATTTTTATAATTTATATATAAAAATATAATATTTTATTAAGTTTGCAAAAATGGCAAAATATACCCTTGGATTATAAACTTTTACTAGTTTAGTCCTTTATATATAAAGTATATACAATTTAAACCTTTAACTTTGAAACTTGGCAAAATAGGTCCTAATAATTATAACTTTGAAATAATGACATTTTCAGCCCCTATAGTTATAAGTTTCAAAAAGTTACAATATATACCCCTTGCATGGAAAATAATTTACTAACCGAGTCAAAACGCCATGCAGCACTTCCAACCACACCCTTATTTTAAGAATCTAAATGATATTTGTAGGTTATAGCTTATTAGAATAAGCAAAAATAAGATGTTTTAACGTAACAAAAGTTTAGAAAATGGATTTGTTAGTTAAAAAATCAAAACGACTCATTTTTAGGGTTTTTATCAAAAATACATAGGTTTGAGGATTCAAAGCTTCAAACAAGAGTTCATGCATGATCTTAAGAGTATTATGAACATTCATATACAGATTATAAGCTTATAGAATAAGATCTTAGGCTTACTTGAGCTAAATGGTTTCAAGACTTCGTTTTTCTTGCTTCTTGGCTTCTATTCTGAGCTTAGGGACTTCTCTTGATCTTCTATTACTGCTATGAAAGTGTTAGAATTCCATTTGTGGGTAAGAGATGATATGTGGGGGATGATTTGAAAGAACATGTATGTATGCCTATTTATAGTACTTGAAACAATTAAGAACCAAGTTTCCTTGGTAGACAAGTGTTAGGACATGTAGAGGGTGATTATTAGTAGCTAGGAAGTGAGTCTTACAAGCTAGAACTAGCTAGGATTGAAAGGTGGAAGGATTTTGGGGTGTTTGTGTATTTGGCTAGAAATGAAACAACAAGGTGATGATGTAGCTTCTTGGTGGCTATGGAATGTGTTTGAGGTACTTGTAAGCTGCTATAGAGATGTCATGGAGGTGCTAGGGTGAGGGTGTGATGATATCATGGTGGTTCTAAACGTTTTAGAGGTGTTTGGTTTGATTTATACATGGCTGTTTTTGGACAGCCAACATCAGTCTTGGTAAAATGGTTGCAATTTACAAACTGTAACTCCGATGAAGCTTAAACTAGTGAGCATGGTTAGATATTTGAGTCCTCTATAACTTTTAGTTTTACATATTTAGGGGTTACTATACAAAAATTTAGAGATAATAGTCGTTTACTACAGGTGTGCAAAATCTGCGCACCTTTACCATTTCGGCTATAATTAATTCATCCGATATCAAATCGGGTTGATTCCCCCGGAAAAATGATCACAAGACATAGGGCTACAACCTAGTATTTTCACTTAATATCCAGAACCTATTGATTTTTCTCAGTTCCTTTGTTTTATCAACCGATCAGATTTCTTGAAAACTATGAATTAGTTTAAGGGTGTAACGAATTTGCTATGGTTTTATGATTTTGGTTTAGGGTTAGATGAATTAGGATTTTAGGATTAGGGTTTAAAAGTTGTGCATTGATACTTGTATACATGCTTTAAAGGCTTGTTCATTTATTTTATATGTATACATTACATATAATTAGGGTTTTGATATAAACGTTTAACGTTTAAAGCCTATTTTGATATAACGTTGCAAATGGTATGTTAAATGGATAATGTACTTGGTAATAATGATGTTAAGATATAGAATTGACATATTAGGATGTTTATATGATATAAATATAGATATAGATGACATAAGTAGGTTGTGTGAACTTGTTTAGTTTGCTATGTAAACAATGTTACATAATAGAATGTATTAAAGCGAAAAATTTCCCGTATAAATGTGATCATAATATAATAAGTAGATATTTCATTGATGAAAATTTTAGGTTGTTATATCATGCATGATCAAGTCTCTCGGATTACCAAAGAGTGGTAACCAACTTCGATTCTTGATACCTCGGGTTCCATCAGGACGTATTTCAAATGATTTATCCATTCCTCGTAGGTTTTCAGCCTTGATGTTTTCTTCTTTGATTGCCTCAGTTTGAGCTTTGAGAATTTATGAGGGTAAGTTTGGATGAATGGTCATAACTAATGATCTAACTCGGAGTGGTTTGATTCGTTCCTTCCGGCTTAAGGCATCTGCTACAACATTTGCCTTTCTAGGATGGTAGTGAATCTCACAATCGTAATCTGCAAGCAATTCTAGCCAACGGCGTTGTCTCATGTTCAACTCTTTCTGATCAAGGATATGCTGAAGACTTTTATGATCAGTGAACACAGTACATTTGGTGCCATACAGATAGTGTCTCCAAATTTTAAGAGCGAACACTACTGCTCCTAATTCGAGATCATGAGTGGTATAGTTTTCTTCATTAGGCTTAAGTTGTCGGGATGCATATGCAATAACCTTCTCTCTTTGCATTAACACCGCTCCCAGACCTTGATGGGATGCATCACAGTAAACAACAAAATCATCATTTCCTTCTGGTAATGCTAAGATTGGAGCTTCACATAGCTTCTGTTTAAGCAGTTGAAAAGCTGTCTCTTGGTCTTCGCCCTAGATATACTTCTTGTTTTTCTAGGTTAATTCAGTCAAAGACTTTGCAATCTTCGAGAAATCTTTGATAAATCTTCGATAATAACCGGCGAGTCCTAAGAATTGACGTATTTCTGTGGGTGTAGTAGGAGATGTCCAATTCTTAACTGCTTCAATCTTGGCGGGGTCAACATGAAGTCCTTGACTATCAATTAAGTGTCCAAGAAATTGCACGATACGAATCCAGAAATCATACTTGGAGAACTTGGCATACAACTTCTCTTTCTTGAGTAATTCTAGGATTATTCTTAGATGATTTGCGTGCTCTTCTATTTATGAGAGTGGATGATAATATCATCGATGAACACTATTACAAATTTGTCCAAGTATGGTTTACACATACGATTCATGAGATCCATGAATACAGCAGGCACGTTAGTTAAACCAAATAGCATCACTTGAAATTCATAGTGTCCGTATCTTATTCTGAAAGCAGTCTTAGGAATATCTTCATCCTTTACTCTCAGTTGATGATAGCCTGATCTTAAGTTAATCTTCGAGTAAACACTCGAACCCTGAAGTTTGTCAAATAAGTCATCAATCTTGGGTAATGGGTAATGATTCTTTACGGTAAGTTTGTTCAACTACCGGTAATCGATACACATTCTAAAAGATTCGTCTTTCTTTTTGATAAATAAGATAGGAGCTCCCCAAGGTGAAGTACTTGGTCGGATAAAACCTCGATCTGCTAACTCTTGAAGTTGGTTAGATAGTTCCTGCATTTCTGAAGGAGCTAATCTATAAGGTGCTCGGGCTACAGGTTGCTCCTGGAATTAGATCGATTTGGAATTCTACTTGGCGAACGGGAGGAAGGCCAGGTAGATCTTCAGGAAAAACTTTTGGGAATTCTTTGACTACTGGGATATCTTCTAGTCTTTTATCGTCTGACTTCTTTTCCATTACTTGGATTACGAAAACTTGACAACATCAGGATATATATATATATATATATATATATTGGTTTTAATACAAGATATGAGACTTAGTCGGGTTCTACTTTGGTCACCTCGAATGATCAAAGTTTCACCATTGATTCGGATGTAGATGACTTTCTCATCACAGATAATTCTAGCATGATACTTGGATAACCAATCCATACCAACGACGACGTCGAAACTACCGGGTTTGATCGGCATAAGATCAATTTTGAAAGGTTGGTTTAACAAAGTCAGAGTTGCACCCTGAATAATGGTGTTTGTGCTTACTAAGTTTCCGTCAGTCATTTCGATATTGTAAAAGGTATCTATTGTAATGGGTGAAATATTTAGCTTAGAGGCAAGAGATATGGATAAGAAGCTTTTATCGGCTCTAGAATCAAATAATACTATAGCCAGATGTTAGTTTAGAAGAAACATACCCGTGACTACGTTCGGGTCTTGGGGAGCATTCCTATCACTTAACATGTAGGCTCTTCCCTGGGCATTGTTGGTGGTGATCTTTTGGCACTAATTTGCATAATGCCCTTTGATATGTGCTTAATTACACATATCTTTTACCTCTAAAAACGAGCTTAAATAACCAAAAACAGACAAAAACTGCCAAATATATGTTTGTTTTGCATTTGTATTGTGCAGGAAGTGGATATCAACAAAAAGACAGAAAACCAAGCCAAAATGACAAAACTGAGCATGGAATGGAAAAGACTGTGCAAAATCAAGGCCAAAGTCCAAAAATGCCAAAGTCAGAGTCAATACAGAAGAATCAGCAGTCAAACCGAAGCCGAAACTGAAGAATACTATTGGATGCAATCTTAACCCATCTGATGGGCCGGGAAAGCCCAATAGTATAACTATGAAGACTGTGAAGACCAAATGGGCCCTCAATCAATTTCAACAGCCCATTTGTGTGCATTTGACAAAGACTGTGAAGACTTTGAAGGCCCAATCCTAGCCCAGTTACAGCCAATCTCAGCCATTGTACACACAAAACCCACTTCATAACCTTATTGGGCTTGAAAAAGCCCAATAACCAAACCTGTACCTTATTGGGCCCAAACCCAAACCCAGTGGGCCCAATACAAGCCCAAACACAAAACCCAAGCCCAATAACCTTTTTACAAAACCATAGGGACTTGTTGTGTTATTTTCAAAAGTATTTTATAAAGAAAAAGAGCTAAAAAGAGTCCAGGGACTGAAACTGCCAATTGGCATTTCTTTTACAATTTTAAAAGCCAAGGACTGTTTTTGTAATTGTTCAAATCCTTCTTTATTTCTCTTTTTATAAAACCACAGGGACCAATAATGAAATTACCCTAACCTTTCTTTATTCTTTTGTTATAAAAGTCAGAAGGACCAAATGTGTAATACTCCAAACCCCTTTATAACTGTTTTTGGGCTTAAAATAGAATGAAAAGAGAGAGAAACATGAGGGGCTAGTATTGCATCTTTTTCATTCTTCTCTTTTAAACCTCGAACCATAACTGTACCGTAACCCCTTTCCCGCCAACCCCATACCAGGCACCCCCATGGTTTATAGCCAATACCACCCCCCTAGTACACTTCCCAACTCACCTCTAACCATTTCCCACCTCCCCATTACCCCTATAACATTGCCAACTTGGAAATCACTCAACCCGAAGACCCCATCAATGGCTGAGAATGTTGTAAGGCCAATGAAAGGCTAGGATTACCTTGGGGACATTACATGCTCACAACAAACACATCCCAAGTCCTTTGAGAGGCTATAAGAGAGAAGAAAGCAAGCCGGAACAACACACAATTTTTTATCCCTGTTTTTACTTTCTTAGTTTAAAATTTACTTAAGTTTGCTTTAAAATTGTTGTATTCAGTTTATTTAAAGTTTATGTTAGCTTTGTCGCTCAAGCTCGATCAGAAGATGGCATGCCTTTCCATACCAAGCTTGTAAGGAGTACACCGATGGCGTCTTTGTAAGCTGTGCGGATAGCCCATAGGGCATTATCTAGTTTGTCCGGACCAGGAGCACGGTTTCACCTATAGGTCCTTTTCAAGGATACGTTTCAAACCACGATTGACACCTCGACTTGCCAATTGTTTGTGGTTGATACGCGGTGGAGAGACGGTGAGTGACTCCATATTTCTGCATGACCTTTGCAAATTGGTCATTGCAGAAATGAGTTCCGCGATCACTTATGATAGCTCGAGGGGCACCAAATCTGGCGAAGAGAGATTTTAGGAATTTGCAAACGACTCTGGCATCATTGGTGGGGAGCGCTTTCGCTTCAACCCATTTTGACAAGTAGTCAACGGCCACGAGTAATATAATTTGTTCCCTCCGTGAAGACGGGAACGGGCCCATAAAGTCAATGCCCCAAACGTCAAAGATTTCACCAAAACTGGATGAGTTTCTTGAGGCATATCATCCGTTGCGAAGTTTTACCGTGTCAGTTGGCAGAGTCATAGTTTTTGCAAACTCGTGGGTCCTTTTAAATGGTGGGCCAAAAGACGCGGAATCAAGATTCTTTTTTGGCGGTTTTTTTTTTTTTTTTTTTTGGTTTGCACCATGTTGTCCCCACTGGTGGGTCCATTATGGCAAGCTCGAGAATGTCGAGAGCCTTCCTTGACCGTGCACACATCGGCCTAATCAACTTGATCCGCACAAATTTTTAAACAAAAAGGGGTCATCCCAAAAATAATGTTTCAAGTACTGAAGGACTTATTTTTCTGTTGGGTTGAATGCCCTTCAAAACGAAGCTACCTGCGTGGTAATTTGCAAAGTCGGTAAAACACGGGGTACTACGAATCACCATGAAAAGTCAACATACTTAAACGTCTCGAGAGGAAAATGTTTCATTATCTCTTTAGGGTCGAGAATGTTTTATACGGGTTTTCTATTCGGACAGATGATCGGATGCGAGGTTCTCGGATCCTTTTGTGTCAAGAACTTTAAAGTTAAATCTTGGAGGAGGTGAACCTAACGGGAGCCAATCTCGCTTTAGCATCCTTTTTGGCAACGAGATTACTTGAGAGCGGAATGGTCACGTATGCACTTTGCTTTTGATCATGATAAGTTAAGACCGGAATTTTTTCGAATGCATACACCACGGCTAACTTTTCCTTTTCCGGCGTGGTGTAATTAGATTCAGCCTCGATCATAGTCTTGCTAGATAATTTTTATTTAAAAAAATTTTTTTTTTTTTGATAGGTCGAAGTGATTTTTCATGACGTTGCCCAAAAACTGACACCTATGGCGTAATCACTTGCATAGCTTACATAAGTTCGAATGGTAAGATCCCAGTTTGGGGCAATCAAGATCGGAGCTTCCGTAAGTTTATTCTTTAACGTTTGGAAGGCTTTAGATGCATTCATTAGGAAGATGAATGAAGTATTCTTCTCGAGAAGATGAGTATTGGTCGGGATATTTTGGGAAAAAATCCTTTATGAATCTCGGTAAAAGAAAACCGGCTAGACCAAGAAAATTCCTAACTCCTTTGACAGTGGTGGGATGAGGTAATTGGCAATTGACATCTATTTTGGCTTTGTCAACCTCAATCCCAATTTTTAGAAATTTTATGGCCGAGGACAATGGCCCTCTTTGGACCATAAAATGGGCTATTCTCCCAGTTAAGACACAAATTGCACATCTCTATTAGGTTCATATGGTTCACCTTCTATGCTTACCTCAGCTTGAAATTCAGCTTCGCCTTGGTTATTAGTGTTATTGAGCCTTTTTATTGCCGTAATCCTGTTGTTTGATAGCCTGCCATTATATACAACACATGCACCACCTCTCCCTATCTCTTCACTGAAATTATTAGATGCCCTTTTCAGCTCACTATATGTTTTTGTCAATAAAATTATATTAGTACTCGCTTGTTCTTCCAAATAATACCCGTTTCCTTAACACTTTGATCTCAAGAGGTTCATCCACGTCTCTGGCTTTTATGTTAGATACCATCTTCGCTGCCATTCACAACAAAACAGATCCCAGGTTCTGATTATCATTGTTAATGAATCATCAACTCGTATGAAGTATATAAATATTTGCAATAGCTCTCTACAACAGCTTCCATGTGTTTATATTCCAATACGGACCTGTAATAACAATAAACGATGTCAATTACAAACATGTTTCTGTAACAACAACAAAAGATGTCAATTGGAAACATGTTATGGAATATGTTACTAAGAACACTATTATATACTACGGTACTACCTGACCGCCCTGGCTGTAGGTTTATAGTCCTCTTCCATTAGAATTTTGTGGGTACAAAATTCCGGGTTAATACCCTGAATGTCGGATAATTTCCAAGCGATGGCTCGCTTGTGGGACTTAAGAACCTTGATCAGATCGGCTTTCTCCCCCAAACTTAATTCTTTAGCAATGATGACTGGTAACTTGTTGTCATCTTCCAAGAATGCGTATTCAAGATGGGGAGGTAAGTCTTTGAGTTCAACCTCTGGCGGTTCATCAATCGAAGATTTAACAGTTTTGGCTTCACAAAGTTTGATTTCTTCTTGGGTTTCTGGTGAACAATCTCCTTGATTTGGAATAGGAGTCGGTGGTTCATTGTTCAAGAATGCTTCTAGGATGAGAATGTCCCCGTCGGGATCATAATAAGTCGGATCAACTTCCGGTGAAGTTGTATCATCATCTAGAGCAAGAAAAGCATTTGCTTCCTCGAACAGTAGAAAGTCACTTTCTCCAAATGGAGTTAAGGTCGGAGATGAATTAGCAACAATAGGATCAAAGCACGGAGAAGGATTTCCGTATGCTACCGAATCAGAAAAACCTAAGACCTCTTGCGAGTATTCTTCACTAGCCATATCAATGACGTCAATCCGGTTTGCCGTCATATGATTGAAATTTGCCGTGTACCTCGAAGTTTGATCTAGGTTGAAAGTTATGGCCTCTTTGCCAACACGAAGGGTAATTTCACCCTCGTACACATCGATTAATGCACGACTAGTTTTCAGAAAACACCTCCCGAGAATTAGAGGTACTCGGGGGTCTGGCTCAAATTCAACAACCACAAAATCGGCTGGAAATTGGAACTTTCCCACCAACACACGGACGTCTTTGGCGATACCGATTGGTGTAGTGATTGAACGGTCCGCTAGCTCTAGCGTCATGCATGTTGGGGTAAGCTCGGAAAGAGAGAGATCCTTCCACACGGAATACGGCATAAGATTGATGCTTGCACCGAGATCGGCCAAGGCATTGCATGTGTTAATGCCAGAAAATTCACATGGGATAAGGAATCTGCCGGGGTCTCCAAGTTTTCTAGGCAACTTGTTAAGGATGACCGCCGAGCAAGTTTCGTTCAATTTTGCCATTTCACTCAATTTCTCTTTGTTTCCGATTAGGGTTTTTAAAGTTGAGGCGAATTTAGGCATAAGAGTCAAAGCATCCAAAAAGCTAATTTCGAAATTCATATCTTTGAAGATTTCATAGAATTTCTCAATTTGTTCGTTAGCTTTTTCCTTGCGCCTTTCATCATTTCTTCTTGATGGAAATGGAATTGATGCTTTAGGAATTGGAGTAACAACAGGAGCAACAACAGGAGCAACATTGGGCTCAGGATTTGGATTACGAGACTGAATTTGAACAACAGGAGGTTGGACGTCTTCGGTGCTTCCGTTATTAGCAGGAGGCATCGTGTCCTTTGTCACCTCGGTGTCATGATTAACTGCTTTCGGTCCTTGGATGGTAACACCACTTCGGGTAGTGATACCTTTTAAATCTTCCTTTGGGTTGGTAACAGTGTTACCAGGAAGAGTTCCAGAACCGGAAGTAGAAGCTGTATTAGCAGTAACAAATTTTGAAAGCATGTCAGTCAAATTTGCCATTTGGGATTGCAGGTTTTGACCTTGGTTTTGCATGTTTCTCAACACTGCATCATTGGCTGTGACATATCTTTCAAAATCTATTTTTGACACACCGTGTGTCTGAGGAGCAGGTCCTTGATGAGCTACTGGTTGATGAACCGGAGGTCGATAAATCTGACCTTGGTTGAAATTGTTTCCTCTGTTTTGATTGAGGTTATTTCCTCGATTGAAATTGTTTTGATTATTTGCATGAGGATTCTGAATGGGAGGAAAACCAGGAGGTCGAATTTGATTTGAGACCATCGGAGGTCGATAACCAGAATTAGCTTGGTTGAAATTGGCCGCAGCGGCCTGGGACACATACTCTTGGATATTATCATGGTACATGTTGCTGTTAGTGGCTGGACAGTTTTGATAGGAATGACCTCCCCCACAAGTTACACAACTTTGTTCAACCGCTTTTACGGGGGCGGAAGCTGGGGTTTGGTTCTTTCTATCGAGAATTAATGCCCGAACCATGTCTTTGAGTTCAGCAACATCAGATGAGACTTTCTGGGTGGAAGAGCTTGTACTCATTTAGCTACAACACTTTGTTCTTGATTGACGTACCTTAGACTTCCTCTCAGATGATTTTTAAACAATCACGAGCCATTTTTTCTAAGAAGTTACCATCAGCCAGCAAGTTCAATGAATCTTGATCAATGAATTTAGGGCATTATAGAATGTATCGAGTTAGATGCATTCTGAAAACCCATGATGAGGCATCCCCTTAAAAGATCATTGAAACGATCCTGAAGCCCCCCCACACATAACGTCCTCAATCAAATATTTGCCGAAATCTCGTGATTTCATATCTGAGATTGGCGTTTAGATGAGGGAATAATCTTTTAATAAAATTCGTAACAAGAATCATCCATGTTTCAATCGACGAGGGGGTTCTTTTTCCATAGCCATAATCCGGCTGCCCCTTCGAGAGAAAATGGGAAAAGCATAAGTTATAACCGCGTATTTGGTACGTTCGTGGAAATCTTCATCGTATAAGTGTTCTATGTTGAAATAACGGAATGTGGAGCATGTGGGTCTCTTTATCATTTCCAAAAATTCTTGTTTTGGACAAGATTTAGAAGACCATAGCTTGATTTCAAATTTAATCGCGGTGATTTCCGAAATAACGATCGCATCCACGTACCCCTCGGGGGTGCTTCAGCAATTGCGCCATAGTACGCTTATCAGCCATCTAACTATGGAGGATTTATCAAGTTTCTCAAGATTGGATGATTCAACAGAAAAGTTTGTTGGACTTGCTGTCGTCGAAAACCGTGTTTTTTTTTACCGAGGCTGAGAACGAGTGCGCAAGCACAAAATAAAAGACATAAAAAGAAATCTACACTAATTTTTTTGGCTTTTTCATGATTTTATTCAAAATTATTTTAACGACATGAGATAAACAACTTAAACCAAATAATCTGCTTACTTCACGGTAGCTCTCAAAAAGATAAACGCACAGGTGAGCGGAGGAGTAGGAATAGCGCGAAGCTTATTTCTCCATTCGGGTCTATTCCAAGGAACAACCCTCCTTATACCCACTTTGTAGTTTGTTTAACTTCAAGGTGAGCCGTATATCGTAAGAGACACAAATGGCAAGTTTTAAATCTTTTGTTCGAGTTGGGAAATTGGTATTGTTCCACACGTTAGGAACAATTGATAAATTTGGAGTTTATTTTATTTCTTTTTTATGGACAATGTTTTTATATTTTTGGTTTTTCTTTTTTTTCTTTTTTTTATATAATAATTATACTTAAAAGAAAATGAAAATATTTTTGTACCTTTTTTATATTTTTGTAGAAGAAAAATATTCACAAATATAAATACAATTGTCAATGCTAGCGATTATTCTTTTTCACCTCCCCGTCACGACGCCAAAAATTTTGGTCACGCTCAACCAACCCCTCTTTTTATTATCAATAAAAATAAATATAAAAAATCACACCAAAGATCAGAATACAGTCGCGAGATCATAGAAACCGGAAGCAGTATAGAGTGTTCCCGGGTCGTTATGTCCCAACGAGGCTAGAATGGAAAATCGAAAGACGATTGATGATTGGTGTTTGAATATGACAAGGATAAATATGATTGGGCACTAAACCTAATAGGCAAATGAACATAAAAATAAGCAAGGAAGATAAGCTAGAACAAGCATGAAAGCTTACAAAAGCAAACACTACAAACTATACACTAGGCACAATAAGCTCTAATTACTTAGGAACAACAAAAAGCTAATCTAAATCTTAAATAAGCAAATTAAGCTTGCAATTAAGCTAAATTAAACAAGAGAAACACAACAGAACAACAACATAACTAACAGTATAACTACAGTACAAACTTAGAGTTATTACTTGCTAGGCATCAAGTAATACTGTTAAGCTACAGGTTAGTACTGCTAGCCTTGAACAAAACACGATAAACAAGAAATAAGCAAGAAAGCTAAAACATAATGTAAGAACTACCAAAATAATCATTTAAAGCATAAGAATAATCAACAGAATGCACATAATGAAAATAAGCTAGAAAACAAAAACTGATTATCTCTTAAAATTATTTTAAAATACAATTAAGTTCTATTGAAAACAGTATACTAAAATAAGCTAATCTACTCTAAAAAATCTAAAGAAAATCTTAAACAACGGAAATAATAAGCTGATAAGCTAAGTTGAACAACCAGTACATACAGTTAAGGACTTAACAGAACTAACATTGAGTCAGTACTGGTAGTGTTAGAGTAGTGTAAGGTTTCCAAAAAGTTAACTACCGGTATAAACCTAGATATAGTATTGCTAGTGTGGAGTTATACTTGTCCTAAAAAAGAACTCTAATCAGTACTAACTTGGAGTTATACTGCTCGTTCAAGAACAGCCTTTAACATATCCAAAAAACATCTTTATATGCAAACTATTAAACAATTATCTAATAACAAAGTAAAACACTTATAAGCAATATTACAATCCATAATAAGCAAACTTAAATAAGCATGAATAGTCCTAGCAGTAAAAACATAAAACCAACATTTATTAAATAAACTAGCAGTTCTGCAATAGAATAAGTAAAAGGCATGAAAAAGAGATACTTTACTACAACCCTTCCTCCAAAACAGGTCAAACAATGAATCCTACAAGTCTAGCTTTGCATAGAACCAGCAAGTTGGAGAGTCTATTAAGCCCATCCAAAACTGCTTATCATCCAAGCAACAATAAGCTGAGGTATAATTTGAGAGTGATTGTGTGATATACTCTTTAACTACTTAACCTTTTAAGTTTACTTAGTTTAAAACAGGTTTGGTAAACACGCAAAAGCCGTATTGAGAGCTTTTGAAGCATAAAACAACTCAAGACAGAAACATAACACTTGGGATTAAAAGTGACCTTTAAAAATTCAAACTTGCATTAAACTTGAAAGTGATAAAAGCTGATAGAAAAATTGTCAAGGAACTGAAAATAAACTAAGTTAAGTTCAAAAAAAAAAATAGAATCTAAATATCTTTTTTTCAAGGCTTACACTGAAGCTCTATAGATAGCCGAAAGTATTGGACTTGTATCCTTTGCATTCTTTGGAGATATAAACCAAGTGCTAGTTGTGTGAGGAGAATCAAAGCAAAAGCCAGCCTTTGATTTCTTCTGGAAACTCTTTGGAGACAACTCAGCCATCGAAGTGCTTTGGGAATGGAGATGGATTGCCAACATGGACTTTATAAAGCTGGGGGGGAAAGTAGGGTGGATGAAAATGATTGGTAGGATGTTGAGTGATTTTGCAGAGAAGTATGAAAGGTAGCAAAAACAAGTCTAGGCTGGTTTGGTAGGGCGGAAGAAAAGTTTTTATTCAAGGTTGGGTTTGTGACAGAGAGAGGTTGAAGATATTAAGGGAATTTTGTTTGTACAAGAAAAGCCCCTCCACATCTTTCTTCTTTTCATTCCCTTTCTCCCCTTTCTTTCTTTTATAAATGAAGTTTCCCAAATCTTCATAATCAGCCCCTGCCTTTGTTTCCTTAATATAACTTAGGGGTTTGGCATTTTTGACCCCTCAAGTTATATTTTTCTTTGCTTTTTCTCTCGAGTTGCCTTACTTTGATTGGGCTTCGCTTCAACACACTTCACCCATTCCGTGTCCGGTTTTTGTCGCTTCTTGCTTGGTTTTTCGTCTTTTTGTGAGATATCCGTTCCCTGCACAATACAAATGCAAACATACAAATACAATGTATTTTTGGTATGTTTTTATTCTTTTAAGTTCGTTTTAAATGGAAAATGGTATGTGTAATTAAACACATATCAAGCTCTAATGCTTCTATTGATATATTTCAATCACGTACATAACATTGTGCCTTAGGGTTCCTTTTATACACCAAGGAAACCCTAATGGGCTTACAATCGTGTCAAAGGATAATACATATCCTTTCCTAAGATATCTCCTAAGATATCTCTAAGATAACTATTACTATTCTGTTGCATAAACAGACTTAACTATGAACAGACTTAACTAACTATGACCAGTACTAACTCTAGTAACTTTAGTACTGCCAGACTTAACTTAATACTAACAGAACTAACTATTACTACCAGACTTAACTATTATATTGCCAGTATTAGGTCTTTACAATCTATTTCCCAACAAGTGTTAAAGGAATTTTAAGTGCACCCTTGGACGTAAAAGTCCCAAGGGCGCAGTGGTGTGGTAAGTGTGTATAAAAGAGGGTTGAACAACGTTGAGGTTTTGGGTTTGAGCATTGCTCACCCAAGATTTCCCTTATTCCCCTTTTTTTTATTTTTTGAAAAACTTTTTGAAACAAACTTATAAAACAGCTTATAATTAGCAACTTTTGTAAAAGAAACTTTTATAAATACCTCAAATAAGCTGGAAAGGAGCTAATTAAAAAGTCGGATGTGACTTAACACTTTTTGGCTTTTTCCACAAAACTCAAAGGAACTTATAAGCTAAAATAAGCTCAAGCCAGAGCTAAAACAAGTTACAACTATCCTACAACTAATCTAATAAGCAAGAGAGGACAAGAATTAAGCACAAACAACAAACCATAAGCTTAAAAGACAGAAATAAGCATTTTCGTATAAAGACTGTTTGCCAAATGTCCAAGTAGGTACTTTTGAGCTTATTTTAAAGCTAGTAATTAGAACCTTATGACTTGGTGACCAATACCATCTTAAAGCTTGACCTATAAGCTTTCTAAATCAACTTTTAAAAAGTGTTTTGAAATCTATTTAAGCTAAAAAAAAGTCTAAATGAAAAAGCTATTTTAACTGTTTGCACTACGTTTTTGATTTTTATGAAAAGACAAAATAAGGTTAAGCCTGACCCTAATAAGCTATAAACAACTAACAATTAACCTAATGAGCAAATGAAAGAAAAAATTAAGCAAAAACAACTAGCTATAAGCTGAAAAACTCAATAAGCAATTTTGACACAAAACTTTTATCAAAAACAGACAACAAGGGCTTTTTGACCTTATTTTTAAACAAGCTAATGGAACATTATGGCTTAATGACTTATACTAACTTAAAGCTTATCCTACACTCTATCTAAAACAGCAATTAAAAATTATTTTGAAATTCAAATAAGCTATGAAAAATCCAATTAAAAACACTAGTTCAGGCAGAATACTAATTTTTTTGGTTTTCCAAATTTTATGAAAACTTTAAAAGAGACTAATTTACAGACCTCAGACAGATATTCAAATAAACTTTTAAGAACAAATTAAGCCCTAACCTATCTAGATTGACCTATAATCTACTTGCACAATGAATTCCAAAAACTAACTCCTACTTTAACTAACTTATTTTTGAGACTGAAAATGACCAAAAGCCTGTTTAACTATCTGATGCATTTGACACATTTTAACCAAAACTTAAGTGCAGACCTTTAGGACTTAAATACTACACTTCATAGACACCAAAATGAGAACAAACTTCTAATAATGACAGCTTAAACTAATCAAAGGACAAATTGTTATTAATCTGAGCTAATGAACTCAGATTTAAACAAGTAACTTTTCAAACTTATTAAAACTTAACAAAAACCTTGAATCCTAATCTTATAAACTTAATTATGAGATTTAAATTCAAATTAAAGAACCAAATGCCACTTGACAGTACTAACTTAAGTTAGTACTGCCATGAGCCAAACACCCTTTTAAAATGATTAAACTCATGTTTAGCTTATAAAATAGAGAAATAACACTCAAATTTCAAATACCAGATACTATGAAGCTTATAACATACCTAATGAGCATATTTCAATAATCAAATAAGCTATAACTATAAGCCAACAGATTATGCTACTATTTTTGGGTTTTTTACTTTTTTATAACAAATACATGTGAACTAAGATCTATACTAATAATTGAACACAATAAGCATCATACAACTAAAATAAACAGAAATAAGCTATTCTAAACTACAATAAGCAGGAAATAAGCAGTATTAAGCTAAAATGCAATATTAAGCTATAAAAGGTAAAATGAAGACTTACAAAAGCCTTTGCACAAACAAGGCTATTATAATGCTCTTAGAGCTGATCAACAAAGCTCTAGCTTATCAAAGATAAGCTAGTAAGGTCCTGGAAGCCCTTCCACAACTGGCTTCCCTTCCAAAAATAAGGTGAGGTACATTTGGGGTGAATTTTAAGTAAAAATAAGCTCAGTTAAGCTTTGAGAGCTTAACTGAGTAGATAACTAGCTTATTAGTGAGTTAGAGAGCTTATTTAGCTTTTAAGAGTAAAAATGGGCTTATTCAAACCATGAGTACAATAAGGTAAAACATGAATTTTGCTTTAACAGAATAGAAACTTAACTTTTATTGATTATAGAAACTGATTACAAACTGTTGAAAAGGAAAATTATATTAAATGAAAAGCAATAAGCTAAAACGACTTAATAAGCTAAAATTACATTCTATAAGCTAAAACTACACTAAGTCCTAGATGCATGTGTAAGTGAGAGGAGGACTCCTTTTATAGGCAAGAGGAGATGCTTCTAGGTCCTTTAGACGCTCCCTTATCTTCTAATCTTGGCATAACCCTCATTAAACCAAACATTGCATCCCAATTTTAAGTCGTTAGATGAAAAGGGGGCACACGGATTGCCAGCTTGGCAATCCCACTTTCTTGGAGCCTTGTGCTTCTTTTAAACTATTTTTAGTGTAAATTTCCCAAATTGGTGTGTTTGTTTGGTAAACATGTGCCATTCCTTGTTGTCAGAGCTAGCCAATCATTGCCTTTTGATGACGTTTCTCTTTGCTGAGCTGGAGCTTGGCACTAAGAATCTTTGAAACCACGTAAGATGAGTATAAGAGTGGTTTTTACCCGTTTAATTTTGATACAAGGTTAAATTGGGACGAAGATGAATAGTAAAAACATCTTTGCGCCCTTTTCTTTTCTTTACTCTTTTCGTTTGACCCGGTTTTATAAAAGGGTTGACTTGGGTCAAAAAAGTAACTTAGGCCACGGTTTTGGATTTGGGCTTGTGTAAATGGTTTTGAATTTGGTTAAATATTAGACTTAACGACCGTTAGTCCATAGGTAATAAAGGACTTAACGGTGTTATTAGTTTAGGGACTTTTGGTGAAAAGGATTTAACATTAAGGCTTATTTGGTAATTTCAAGGTTTTGTCTTCTCATGGGTGACCAATGTTGACTTTTGTTGACTTTTTGTTGACCTTTGCTTACAAACTCCCAGCTTTTGTGTACTCTTTTCGTCTCGTATTCATTTTTTCCTGGTTTTTGGCTCTTTTCTTGTGATTTTTTTGTAATATCCGTACCCACACATCACAAAAGACCAAATACACAATATACAAGCATAATATGTTCATTTTTCATCTTTTAAGGGTCATTTTTGGTACAAAATGGATATGTGATTTCTCATATATCAAATTTACGAAAGGTGGTTTCGTATATTGGATCTTTCGGTAACCGTTTGATTTCATAGACTGTGGAGCTTTCGTATATCTGTGGTTTCGTAACTAGAAGTTTCGTATCTCAGTTTAAGATTTTGTATCACAGATTTTGGGTTTCGTAACATTGATTCACATGTTTTGTAACACAGAATTAGGTTTCATAACACTATTTCAAAGGCTTCGTAATTTAAGTTTTGGGTTTCGTAACCTAATTTCAGAGGTTTCGTATATTCTAATTTTTGAAAATTGAGCTTTCGCATAAAAGTTTCTTGTTACTTAGACTCTTAAAACAAATCAAGGTTTAGTTTCTTCAAGGTTACAACATTAAAAGTGTTGTAATACAAAACAAAGTTGTAATTGCTCGTTGATTTCATAATTACAAGACTTTATCTCTAAAACGATCCAAGTTTGTATTGTAATAATTTGATACAACATGTCTGCTTCAAATTAGCAAACTCTAGCTAACTTAGGAGCTAATGAAAGACCTCCAATGCTTGAGAAAGGGAATTATATTCCATGGGAGAGTAGGTTCAGAAGGTTTCTGGATAATAAGCTCGAAGAGGGGGAGCGGATGTGACGTTCAATTGAAAAAGGACCTTATGTGAGGC
>BQNB010036021.1:0-50436 GCA_026074375.1 Tanacetum coccineum | reverse complement strand
CTTCCGTGGGTGCTTGGAGTAGCTCTTCCATTGTTCGATTATCCGCCATTGGTGCAACTTCAACGATAGTACGAAGCTCAGGATCGACTATGTTTGGAGTACGTATTTTATTTCGACGTCTCGGAATGGTTACGGGTGAATTATTTAGAAAATTAGAATTTCTAGTGCGCATGCACTACGCAAAACAAACGAGGAGAGAAAATATATACACAAAAATATTTTTGTTTCACCGAATAATCAACAAACTTAGGGTAACTCCCTTAAGTGAAATTTGCAAAAGCTTATTTCACAAAAGAGGTGCGCCTTTTTCATAAGTGACACAAAACGGTTACTTTTTGAATATTTGGTTTGGGAACTTGTTAATGGATTTTCACAAATTTTCTAGTAAGAGAATTAAATTGCATTTGTGTATTTTAGTATTTAAGAGAACACAATAAAAATCGAAAAATCAAGAAGAGCAAATATTTTGTATTTTTATTTATTTATTTAACTTCTATATATAGTAAAAAGAAAAAGGAAAATAATTTTTTTACTTTTTTTTGATTTTTTTTCAAAAGACGTAACTTTCGAAGACGAAAGGTTCTCCAAATCACGATCGACAAATTCAAACGAGAGAATCTTAACACAATTCCCCGGCAATGGCGCTAAAAATTGATCGCCTCAAAATCAATTTTAATAATACGTATAATATAAAAGTATTGAAATTCCAAAATTACCCTTGAGGCAAAGGTAATTGAGAAAATCTCACAATAATATCATACGTTTTACCAGTAAGTGATCACCGGGTCGTTTATACCCCAAGAATTATGAATTGAGACCCCGTTTTAATTTGGACAATGATTTGAATGGTTTCGAAGATTTTGAATTGATTATCTATTTCTACAAATGAAAACATATAAAAACAAATAAGGAAAAGTAAACAACTAAGCAATTAACCACGAAAACGAAAACGAGATTTAAAGAAAACGCGACAATTAAACAAGTATACTAAAATTAAGACCTACGAACGCAAATTCAATTTCTAAACCTAAATAATGATAAAAGAAAATTTTCAGAAAAAGAAAATTATTTTTTTGATTATTTTTATGATTTTTTAAAGTTTTTAATAAAAATAAAATGATTAAAAATACCAAACTAATCTTAAAAATTCTAGGAAAATTACTGAAAGTGTATAAAAATGTAACTGATTTTATAAGAATATAAACTCAAATTAAGCTGACACAAATAGTCCTATAAGTCCTAAAATAAGCTACGACTTTTTATTAGAATAAGAACTCAAAATGTATTTAAAAGATTAATGGTGGGCTATCATAACAGATAGCCCTGGTCTGGTGCAATGGTTAAAGTGTGTGTATGTTGGGACGTTGGGTGTGAAAGGATAGGTCACAGGTTCGAACCTGTGGCTTATCTTTTTGCAAAAATTTTTTATTTTTCAAAACTTTTTAATCAAACTTATAAAACAGCTGAAAACTAACACTTTTTGCAAAAGCAACTTTTAAAGAAATCCACTAAATAAGAGAGGAAACAGTTACAATACTCACAGATTACACTTTAACACTTACTTAGCCTTTTTTACATAAATACGTATAGGAACTTATAAGCATAAAGTTATCTAAAGCTAATGCTGAATAAGCTACAACTGTTTACAAAACTAACCTAAAGAAACCTAAAGATCAAGTGACAACAAGAATTAAGCAAAAACAAGGAGCCATAAGCCGAAATAAGCACTTAGAAACATTTTTACTCAAAACAGTTTTAAAACAGACAAAATGGACTTTTTGAGCTTATTTTTAAGTAAGCTAATGGATTCTTATGGACAATTGGCTTATACCATTTTAAAGCTTGACCTTCTAACTATCTAAAACAACTTTTGAAAACTATTTTGAAAATCAAATTCACAAAGAAAATGCTAATTGAAAAAGGCTGTTTGGCTCAGTAGGAACTGAATTTTGGTTTTTATAAAAAGACAAAGAGCTATTTTGCAGACTAAAAACAAATACTCAAATAAGCTTCTAAGACAAAATAAGCCCTAACCTATTTAGATCTACCTATGAACTACTTGTGCACTGAATTTCAAATGCTAAAACTAATTCTAACTAGCCTAAATTTTGAATTGAAAAAGGCTGTTTTGGCAGTTTATGTATGCTGATGCAATTGGCACTTTTATATCCAAAACTCAAAATAACAAGTGCAGACTTTTAAAACTTGTTTGAACATCTTTAAAACACTAAAACAAGAGCAAAATGATAAACAAATGCAGCTAGTAACAATCTTAGCACAAAAAGCTTATTAACCTGAGCTAAGGCCTCAGATTAAAACAACCTAAACTCAAACTAATCAAAAGCTGAATTACTTTAACAAAAACCTTAAAACCTACCCTTATAATCTTAAATATGAAGTTTAAAATCAATCCAAAGAACCAAATGGTCATTAGCAGTACTAACTCAAGTTAGTACTGCTAAAACCAAACACCCCTTTAAATTGCATAAATCCATATTTAACTTATAAGAATGAGAATTAAAGCTAAAACTTCAAATACCAGATGATAATAAGCTATTAACAGACCTAATGAACATATTTCAATAGTCAAATAAGCTATAACTATAAGCCAATAGATTATGCTACTATTTTTGGATTTTTTAACTTTTCTATAACAAGTACATGAAAACTAAGATTTATACTAACAATTAACCATATTAAGCATTTAACAACTATAATAAGCAACAATAAGCTATTCTAAATAGAAATAAGCAAACATAAAGCAGTAATAAGCTAAGTTGCAGAATTAAGCTTTAAAAGGAAAAATAAGACTTACAAAAGCCTTTGCTTAAACAAGGCTTATGAAAATTGCTCCAAGAGCTGATCAACAAGCTCCAACTTATCTTATGATAAGCTGGTAAGGTCCTCGAAACCCATCCAGATCTGGTTTCCCTTCCATTTAAAAGCTAGGGTAATTTGATAGGAGGAATTGAGTAACACTAAGCTCAGTTAAGCTTTGAGAGCTTAACTGAGAGCATAGCTAGCTTATGAGTGTAAATTACAGCTTATTGAGCTTAACTGAGTAAAAGAGAGCTTAATCAAATCATGAGTGCAAAAAGGTAAAACATGAATTATGCTTTAACAAAATGTAAACTTAGCTTTTATTGATTATAGAAACTGATTACAAGCTGTTGAAAAGGAAAATTACATTTAATAAAAAACATTAAGCTAAAAACGACTTAATAAAATAAGCTAAAATTACATAAGCTAAAGCTACCTAATTTTCTACACTAGATCTGTGAGTGTGAGTGGCTCCTTTTATAGGCAAGAGGGGAACCTTCTAGGCTCATTAGACGCTCTTTTTTGCTTCTAATCTTGGCCATCCATCTCTAACCAATCATTGGATCTTGATTTTAAGCCGTTGGATGAAAAGGATCACATGGATTGCCAGCGTGGCAATCCCACTTTCTTGGAGGCCTTGTGCTTCTTTTCCACTGAATTTAGTGTAAATTTCCTCATAAGTTGTGTTTCTTTGATGATTGTGTGTCATTCCATGTGTTAGAACTGGCCAATCATTGGCTTTGATGACGTCTTTGCTTGTTAACATGGAGCTTTGTACTCGAATCTTTGATGCCATGTAGGACGAGTGCAGGGAAGTGGGTTTTACCCATTTAATTTAACGCAGGGTAAATTTGGGAACGAAGATGATTAGTAAAAACAAACTCGCGCCCTTTTTTTTCTTTTTTATATCTTTGTTTGACCGTGTGTTTAAAATGGTTTGACTTGGGCTTGGTTTTGATATGAAAAAGATTTTGGGCCACGGTGGATTTAGATTGGGCTCGTTAAATATTTAACGACCGTTAGTCCATTAATATTAAAGGACTAACGGTGTTATTGGTTTTAGGACTTAAGGTGAAAATGGTTTAACATTCAAGGGCTTTTTGGTAATTTCAAGGGTTTATCTTCACATGAGTTGACCAAATTTGACCATGGTTGACTTTTGTTGACCCAAGCTTGATAAATACCCGGCTCTTTTGCACTCTTTCCGTCTTGTGTTCATTTTTGTCCGGTTTTTGGCTCTTTTCTTGTGATTTTTATAATATCCGTACCTACACATCACAAAAGACAAAATATACAATATACAAGCATAATTTTGCACATTTTCATCTTTTAAGGGTCATTTTTGATATAAAAAGGATATGTGATTTCTCAAATATCATCCTACCTCGGCTACTGTACCATCAGACAAAACATCACTCTCCAACCTTAACCCCACACCATAAACCAACAAATCCACCTTGACAATCCCTCGAATTCTTATTGGGATAAAGGAAGAAAACAAAAATTGAAGGGCTCTGATTGATGAACTTGGAGAGCACATAATTTGGATGGCTAAGATGATTTTTTACAACTCACTCTCACAAGAAACACACTCTCGAAAGAACTCACAAGAGAAACACACTTCAAAGGACCAAGGACTTAGAATTTTTAGTATAAATAGGGCACCTTTGTAAGCCATTGGGCATCTAGCTTTTAGTTTTCAGCTTATATTAGTTTATTGTATTTGTTTTTAAAAGTTTGTACTGTTTTATTAAAGTTAATGAAATTTAAGTTTTATGATAAAACCTTGTTTTTAAGTTAATGTTAGTTGTGCTTTAAAAACATTTATAAGCTCACAAAAGCTCTTTTTAACTCATACTTAAGCTGTTAACTTAAACAATATGAGTTTTTCCATAACTTATATTGTTTAAGCCACTTTTACCAAAAATCACTCAAAAAGCTCATTTGGAAGATAAGCCAGAAAAGGAAGGGCTTATAGGGGTTTTACTAGCTTGTTTTACACAAGCTAGAGCTTGTAGATAAGCTCTCTAAGAGCCTTTTTTTCCCTGTTTTGAGCAAGGGATTTGTAAGTCCTCATTTTCTATTTTTTTAGCTTATTTACTGTTCATCTGCTTATTACTGCTTATTGTTGCTTATTATTCATGTTTAATGCTTATTTATGCTTCCTTGATGTTTAAATTTCATTTGTTCAAGTTTTTAGTTAATACTGCTAGTTTAGCATTTAGTACTGCTTACTTTATTTGCTTATTTTAAGTGCTTATTACTGTGTTCTGAATGCTTATTAGTGCTTAAAATTGCTTGTTGGATATCTGTTTTTCATAGTCTTTGGCTTAAATCAGTTTGAACTAAGCTTGAATATGGTTAATGAGAACTTAAAGGGGTGTTTGGTTTAAGGGCTAAAATGGGTCAAATTGTGTTTAAAAACTATTTGGGTCACTAAGCTAACTTATGCAAGCTTCTTTTAAGTCTTTCTAACCTGTTTTTAAGAATTTTAAAGTCTCTAAGTGAGTTTTAAGGTATTTTCTATAAGTTTTCTAAATATGTGGTTTTTAAATCTTTTCAAACTGTTTTTGTTTGATCTTTGCTAAAAACTGTTTTAAGTTTGTTTTTAGGCTTCTAATTGGTGTCAAAATGCAGTAGGATTATTGTTGGTTAAGAGTCTTTGGTCACTTTTGTATTGGTATTCAAATATGTCAAGTTCATTTTAAGTTTAAAAAGTCCATTTTTCAATTGCAAATTTAGATAAGCTAAAGTGTGTTTTAGCTTATGATTTTTCTTGCACAAGTTCATTAGGTATAGGTATTAATCTGTTTGAGCTTATCTTAGACTTAAAACATCTTTAGCTAGCTTAAAATCAAGGCTGCAAAAGCCATTTGTCTTTTAAAAAGAAAATCAAACTCAGCTCATATTGATGAGAATCAGTACGTACTGCCCTTTTCAATAAGCTTTTTCATAGCTTATTTGAGTTTCAAACTCATTTCTCTTTGATGATTTTAGAAGCTTATTGTATAAGCTTTAAGTTTTGATGAGTCACCAAGCCATAAGGATCCATTAAGCAGCTTAAAAATAAGCTCAAAAAGTGCCATATAGGCTATTTGGTTCTTACTTTTGGCCAAAAGCTTATTTGCTTGTCTGAGCTTATTGGCTTATTAGATTTGCCTTATTTATGTTTAGACTTGCTTATTAGGATAGGTTTAAGTGTTTTTAGCTTATTTAGTTTAGATTAGAGCTTATCCTAGCTTATTAGCTATTTTAGTTTAGAATTTAAGTAAAAGCCTTTTAGATCATTCTGTCATTTAAGCTTAATATTAGCTCATCTTATTTGCTTAATTTTGTTTATAAATGCTTTTTAGGTTTAGCTAGTTATCTATCTTAGCTTATTGCTCTTAGTTTGTGCTTATTAGTTCTAAATGAGATAAACAGTTTTGCCTTTTAGCCTTTTAAGCTTTTAAGCTAATCTGTCACTCTTTTTAGCTTTTTACTGTGCTTATTTGTGATTTTTACAAAAAGTCATTTTACAAATTGCAAAAATAAAAACCTGGGATAGTGGGAAGTCCAAGGTGAGCCAATGCTCAAACCGTGGACCTCTACCACCCTCAACCAAGTTTTAACATTGCACTCTACTATACACTCGCCCTTGGGACTTTTCTGTAAAGGCTTTGCAAAATTTATTAGTTAACCCTTTTTTAGCACATAAGCCCACCAGCCTTACTTTGGCTTATTCCAGCTTATTTTGATAATCTGGTTAAGCCATTTTATTTTTCTTAAAATCAGCACTATTCAAAGCACTTTTCATAAATTTTTCAGATTTTTCTAAATTAGTTTACTATTTTTAATCTTTTATTTAGTGTAAATCTGTTTTTTAATTCATAAAAAATTATTAAAAAGTCAAAAAGTATAATTCTTTTTTTTATTTTCTTTTATCATTTAGGATTGGTAAAAATTAATTTTGCTTTCGTAAGGTTAAAATTGTAGAATTTAGTTTTTTAAAGAACAAGATTTAAATCCCGTTATCGTTTTTAGGTTTTTAGCTTAAATTTCTTTCGTTTTAGGGTTTCTTTTATTTGTTTTTACATTTTAGATTGTAAAAATAGAATCCAAACCAAAAAATCATTGAATCGTTAAAAAACCCGATCACGAACGTAACCTCGATTTTCAATTCACGGCTCGACGGGAAACGACTTGGGAATTTTTTTTAGGGTTTTGCTTTGGATAAAGGTAATAAATCTCTTTAAAAGCCTTACGGAATACTTATCTCTCTATTATCGATCTTATCCTTATTATATATTTATATTATATTATATTTATATATATTAAGTGGTGAGTCAATTACAAACTAAGTTTCATACAATCATAAGCAAACACTAATAAATTTAGCCTAACATGTTAATTGAAAGCGAAGAACAGTTAATCTAACAATACATAGACATATTAAAAGATTAAAGGGATAAAGAAACTTCACTTCAATAAAACATGGAGTAATGATGAATACAATAGGGTTAAAAACACCCTAAAAACGTCTGCTATAAAGTATAAAATCGTTCCTCGAGTATTCCACACTTTAAACACAAAAAATAGGGTTTGTATATATAGTAAAAAAGTCCTGACGTCGTCACTTGTTAATTGTGACGTCGTCAGCCCTTGAATCCTCTTCGGGCTTCTTCTGAGTCGGTTACTTTGACGTCGTCGAGATAAATCTTGACGTCGTCCTTTAAAGGCTTTGACGGCGTCACAAGGAATATTGACGCCGTTTCTACGGTTTGCAAACAAATTCTTGAGTGTCTTCGAGTAGAGTTGCAATCTTGTCCCGTTTCTTCCCAAATTGAGTCTAAAGTGTATGTATTCCTCCAAATGCTTCCCAAATGCTAAAATCACAAAAAGAAATGATTAAGCACAATAAATGAGGATATTTGTATCAATTCGAGGGTTAAATAACCCCGAAAAAGTGTATAAAATTACACCTCATCAAAGCGCTTATGGGAAGAGAGGTGTGAGAGTAATGTGAGCAATTAATGCACTATGGGGAGTGGTGAAGGGCCTTATACCGCCCATTAATATATAGATATAATGTTTAGAAGATCTTGATAAGTTTTGAAGCATCTAGAACTATTTTAGATATCGCAAGACAATATAATCGGATTTCGTAAAAGTAAAATCCTCAGTGACGAACACAACATAATAAAAGCACTTAAAGTTTTAGTTTGGATTTTTGTTTTAGCTTTTTTATAACGGTATAAGAGCTTATAGTACTGGCCTGATAGCCCGCGTTTCTACTTATGATGCAAGCGGACCATACCAGTTCCCGCGTTGGTATGTGCTTAATTACACATACGTTTTACCTAAAAAACGAGCCTAAATGACCAAAAACGGACATAAAATGCCAAATATATGCTTGTTTTGCTATTTGTGATGCGCATGTAACGAATATTCAGAAAAAGGACAAAAACGAAGCAAAACCGACAAAACCGAGCCCGAGAATGGAAAGAGCGTGAAAAGTCAAAGTCAACCCAAAAAATCAACAAGTCAAAGCCGAAGACGAAACCGAAGAAATCTTATCGGGCCAACCCCGTACACTACTTAATGGGTCGGGTCAGCCAAATATCATGACTAAAATCCTTAAGCCTTTTAATAATTATCCAAGTCCATTTCCATTTCTCTTTAATCCATTTCATAAGCCCAACCCCCTTTTATTACAAAATCCGGCCCAAATACCAAATCTAAGCCCAAAACCCACTTAACACCCTTAACCAAACACCCTTATACCTGATACATCGTTAGTCCTTGGGGACTAACAAAGTTAGTCCCTTGTGACTAATGCCACTTAACCATGTTATCCTTTCACCACTTAACCTGCAAAACCCTTTACACCCATGGTCCTTCTCCCCCTTATAACCCCATAACTCCGTTAACAATTAAACGCACAGTACCCAAAAACAATTTCCTGCCAAGACCTATCACTATTCATCTATCACTTTCCCATACCTTGCACCAAGACAAACAACAATCACACACCTAAACCCTACCCCAAATGATAAAATCCACGATGGCAATCCCTTGGAGTTCTATTGGTCAAAGCAAATCAAGGGTTATGATGGGCCTGATGAAACACAAATAAAGATCAAGGGTTAGGATTTCATGACTTGGAGAGTAAGATGAATCAAGGGCTTGGATGAAGCTTGCAATCTTACTCACACAAGAAACACACCCTGCACCTTATTTTTTTTATAAATAGATTAGGAGTTCCTGTGTAAAACCTATCTAGTGTAACTTAGGAGTAGTGTAATTTACTTTTTAATGTTTTAAATTTATGTTTTAAGTCTTTAAATTCTGTTATTTTACTTTTAAAAGCCTTGTAACCATTTTAAGTTTTTAATGAAAATTTTAGTTTTTATGTTTTTAGCATTTAAGCTTATTCCTGTTTACAAGTCATTTTTATAAGCTGCTATAAGCTCATTTAAGCTCAAATAAACTTTTAAAAGCTTACTTGAGCTTATTGTTTAAGAACAAAGTCATTGGTTAAGGATTATGGTATTAAGCTCTTTTGGATGATAAGCCAGACAAGGATGGGCTTATAGGGTTTTTAACAACTTATTCTTATAAGCTGAGCTTGTAGATTAGCTTGAAAAAGCTACTTGAATTCCCTGTTTTGAGCAAGGGATTGAGGTACTCTTCACTTTTAACTTTTAGCTCATTTTCACTTTAATGCTTAATTTACTGCTTATTTGCTTATTATTTATCTGCTTATTTATGTTGCTTATCTATGCTTATTCTGCCTTATTGTTGCTTAAATAGTTTAGTTTATGGCTTAGATTAGTTTAGCTTAAGTCTTCATATAATCTGTCTCTATTTAGTTATTTTAGCTTATTAGTATAGCTTTTTAATCAGTGCTTTTTGTCCTTAAGTTTTAGCTTATTTGTGCTTAAATGCTATAGTACTAAATCTGATTTCATAATTTGTAGCTTAGTCAAGTTTGTTTTAGCTTTTAATAGGATTTTAAGTTTTTTAAGGGGTGTTTGGGATAAGGAGTTTCAGTAAGGTAAAATAGTGGTAATCTTGTTTTTATTGTTCAATCTAGTTTTCATAAGCTTTAATTCAGTTTGAATGCTAGTTTTCTTGAATTTAAAATAGGTTTTGATTAGTTTTGAAGTTGTTTTTATCCTAAATCTAAGTATGCATGTCCAAAAGGTTATTTTACCAGCTTATTTGCTAAAAAAAATTAAGTACACTTGAAGCCATATTTTTTATGATCAAAGGTAGTTTATAATGCATCAGTAATCTTCTGTTTTTGGTTGATAGATTGTGATTTATCATTTTAACCATTCTAGCTCATAAAGTAGAATTAGTCCTGTTATAGTCCTTTTAATACTTCTGAGTTAAATGCCCTTTGCTATCATCTAGCTTATTTGGCTTTCTTAATTCCATTTCTTATTGCTTATTAGGTGTAGGCTTATATCGGTTTTATTTATGAGTCTTTTAGTTTTTGTTTTGAGTCTTAAATTTCAGCCTAAGAGAGTCACTTCAATTTAAAAAGCCAAAAACCACAAGTAGTATAGCTGTCTTTTTCATATCCTTTTTTCTAGCTTATTTATTTTTTAAAATTTTTAAAGATTGCTTTTTCTTATAGTTTAGAGCACTAGCTTAATCTGTTTTTAGATTTTAGACCCATAAGGATAGCTTATGGGTCTTAAAAATTAGCTTGAAATCCCCCCTTAGGCTGTTTTTAGTTGTATTTTGGCAAATATGCTTATTTGCTTATTTAAGTATCTAAGTTGTTATGATTGCTTATTCCTTGTTCCAAGTGTTTAGAGTCAAACAGTTTTACTTATAAGTCTTTATTTAGTTTTAAGCTTTCTGTCACCTTTCTTTTGCTTTTTACTAGCTTATTTTTAAGATTTGAAAAAAGTTGCTTTTTAAAAGTTTGTTGTTTTTACTTATTTTATAAGTTTTTTTTTTTAAAAAAAAATGTGTTTTTAAAAAGGAGAGGCCACAGGGGTCGAACCTGTGACCTCCCCTTTCACACCCAAGCATATTTAACACACACTCACACTACCACCAGCACCAGTATGGCCATCTGGTCACTACTCACCAAATTGAATATATAACCCTTTTTATTATTAGCTTATCAGACCATTTCGGCTTATTTATGGCTTATTTCAATAAGCCACTTTCACCATTTTATTTTTCCTAGGATCAGCACAACTCAAAGCACTTTTCCTTAATTTTTTAGATTTTTCCAAGTTCGTTTAGTATTTTTAATCAATTTTTTTATTAAAATTGTTTTTAATTCATATTAAATAAAATAAAAATCAAAAAAATATATTTCTTTTTTGTAAATTTTCTTTTATCATTTAGGATTGGTAAAAATTAAATTTGCATGTGTAGGGTTAAAATTTCATGTTTTAGGTTTTCGAGTCGCGTTTTTACGTTCCCGTTTACGTTTTTAAATTTGTTTTTGCTTTCGTTTTAGATTTAAGTTGCCTTTTACTTGTTTTTCCCGTAGAAATAGAAAACCAATCAAAATTTTGTTATTCAAACATCAAATATCAAACCGACTTTCGACTCTCCATTGCATACCTCGTATGGAAGAACGACCCGAGAATATCATATACTACTCGGATTTCATTGATTTTCTTTCTTTAAACCTTTTCAAGGGTCACTTGATTTGGTTTGGTTAATATAAGTAGTATTATTATTTATATGTACCTAAAGCTAGAGATCAATTTTTGGCGCCGTTGCCTGGGAGGAGTGTAAGTGATTGTCGTTCCGACGTTTGACAATTAGTGCTTTGAAGATCCTTCCTCGCGAAGTTATTTGTTTTATTTGTGAATATATAAAATATTAAAAAAATACAAAAATATTTTTCATTTTCTTTTATTAGTATATAAAAAAACAAGAAAAATCAAAAATATAAAAACATTGTCTTTAATAAAGAATGAAAACCATCATCAATATAATGCTCTCAACTTGAGCATTATCATAATAAGTTCCCAAACAAAAGATTAAAACTTGCCTTTGTGTCACTTGTGAAGTACGGCTCACCTTTAAGAGATTAACAAACTATAAGAGGGGTATAAGGAGGGTTGTTCCGAGGAACTACGACCCGAAAGGAGAAGGTTTTTAATAGCTTCGCGCTTTCCCGCTCCCTCGCTCCTTTATGCGTTTTTCTTTTATCCACTCAAAATCTTTGTTATTCAAACATCAAATATCAAACCGACTCTCGACTTTCCATTGCATTCCTCGTTGGGGAAAAACGACCCTAGAATATCATATACTACTCGGATTCATTGATTTTCTTTCTTTAAACCTTTTCAAGGGTTACTTGATTTGGTTTGGTTAATATAAGTAGTATATTATATATATTATTATTTATATGTACCTAAAGCGAGAAACCAACGAGCTGAACATTGAGCAAACAAGCCCATATTTACCTCAAGTATTCCTAACATAGTTAGCAGCAACAGGGTATGCCACCTTCTTCCCCAAGAAAAAACCGTAAGCAGTATTAGCAAATCGTTCACTAATAGCACGAATAGAATCCACCGAAACAACCACATCAATCCCATTACCCCCGGGTGTAAACAAAGTACGAACATTCACTTTCTTCCCACTTGGTTTACCAGTTATATTAGCATACGAAGACTTACCAGGGGCATTACCAGCCGTAATAATTAGAAAAATCTATCCACAATTGAATACTTTGATGAATCATATGCTGCAAGTAAGTTTGGGATAGACTGTTGATTATGATGTTTGACAAAGGTTCCACTAATTATGGTATACTCAATTATGTTCATCTGTTGTTTGCATTTTATATGTTTATATATTCATATCTTGGTATGCATAATTATGATTATGACTTCGAGATTTTGTTAGAATTAGATATCACTGTGTTGGATATGAGTTTTCTAACTGCTGAATGGTAATGGTAATGATAATGGTAGTATCAATGTATGTAGTATTTAGTAATGGTAATAGACCGTATGTTTCATAGAGGCTTGAAGGTAAATCATGTAAATTATACGCCGAAAAACTTGAAATTTTTAGAAAATGATGTTTGTATAATACTAATTGCCTATAATAACTTATATGTTGTGGCGGTTGTGCTTAGATCCTCGAGAGTCTAGTAGGTAGGTTGATTTGCAAAAACGATATTTTTTATCCTATCATATAAAGCTTTGATTTGCATTCGTTATAAATAATCCTTTTTCGATGAAAGAAAAGTTATGTCAAAATCGAGTGCGTGCACAAGCAGAATTATGTACAAGATAATCATATGTACAATTAGTTACCTTTAAAATCACAATCTTTAAACTTATAATATTACATATCAATACATAATTTATACTAATGCATGTCATCAAAACTTCATGGGTGGACGAGTATTAGAATTATAACTTGTAATTATAATTAAAAAAACAAATACTTTAACCCAATAAATTTACATCCAGATTTATAAATGAATCGCTAAATAAAATGTGCTACTTACAGCCAATAATCATGGGTCACCATAATTGGTGAGAATGAGAAGTTATTATCCTTGACTTTATAATGCTAGTTTTTGAAGAAGCTCTGATAGCAACAAAGGGCATGTCATTTCTACGTATTTGAACCCTTCCGTTTGGACAACCGCTGCAAAACACATATAGCATGTAATCTTATTATAAATCTATTTAACAAGTTGTCAATAATTGTTAAGTTCTTTAGCTTAATGAGTGTCTAAATATATTATTTTTGCCTTAAGAATTAGTTGTGTGGTGGCATTACTAATAATGGTTACTGCTTTAATCTTAAGAGGGCTAAGTACTTGAAAATTTATTCAGCTTGTCATTTCATGCAGTTTTGTGTAGCCTATTTTTGTACTCGGTGACCATTTGTGTGTATTAATTGACCGATATACCTCTTTCCTAGTTAAATAGGAGTATGTAATTTGAAGGGTAAAATGATGAAATAGTACCTATAGAACAAAAAAAACAAATTCAAAAGTATGGTACCTACATCTAAAAAAAAGTAGGCTACATAGAGGTGCATTAAGTGACAATTTACATACATTTACAAGTAATTAACCCACCTTAATATTGAGTAAATTCCAAAAGTTTCTTCTAATATAGTGCTTGTTTAACTAAAGTTTTACAAACTATGAAACACACACCTCGCAAATTAGCTACAGCGAAATCCATACAGCAGGCTTTAAGCTGAGAACAATGGTGATCATGGGCAAGAGAAAGAGTTGTTCCCACTACATCCATATTTAATTCTTCACACAACTTCACTTCACACAACTGTTTTAACCGATCTAGACCAAAATGATCAGCAGCAACCAACAGATGCTGAATCATGTGTGACATTGAGTCCATACTTTCATATGAATCAGGAAGCTTATCAGAGGATATAAACAAAATCATAGCCTATAAAACACAACCACGAATGATGCTATTAATGCATGCCCGAAATTAAGTATAAAGAATTTTATTATCGTTACTTTCTATATATTAATATTACCTTGAAAACTAAAGGTTCTATATCCATTAACTCTACTTCATCCAAAGCAGGGTTTCTAACAAGCCTGTATAATTGGGCTTTAAACACAGGAGAGCGAGCAGCAAGAATCACCTTATGAGCCTTGAAAGTATCGTCCTTCACACGAAAAACTATATCGCTTCCTGTTTCACTGTCCAGCAAATTCTTGAAATGTTTCTCAATTTCAGATGGTGGTGGAATGATGGTAAATTTTTCGATGCAACTTTAAACCTAGATATTGCAACAAAATGAAAGTGAATCATCCTTGAGATAATCTGATGACTCCAACCTTTGTTTGGTTATAAAACGCTTGTAACCCCTAATTAATAAGAATAGAATTAATAATATATACTTGGATGAGGAGCAAATGATATACTGATTATACTGGCACACTAGACATAAGAAACTGTTGAAATTAGTAGACATAAAGACCATATTAACTATTAATAAATATGAGTACGCAGCGGAATATAAACACGCATGATCTTCATATAGTCATATAAATTAACATAACAAGAAAGTAAAAGAAAACTTGTACCTTTTAGCAATTCTTCAATCAAGAAACAATAAAGATCAAAGTATGATCTCTCTACGAATTTGTACACAATACGTTCTTAGCAATAGATTATGCTAGTACTAATAGTAATAAATATTCGCCTTTGGAAAACCTTGAATCAAATCAACACAAGAAACTATGTTTCTTGTTTCCTTGCCGTCGAACAAAGCAAAAATGAACACCCCTGAAATATAGTCGATAGCAATAATTTTAGTCTTAGTTCAAATTTATACTTAAATTTTCCAAAAAGAAGTCTTTTCAATATATCACGCAATAAAGTGAAAAATGAAAAGAAAAAAATGAAAAAAAAGAGAAAATGATGAATGAATGATTGAATAAAGGCAATATTATAAATGTGGGCTGATAAAAGTAGTGTTGCATCTTTGCCGGGCTCACACCGATGTTACAACCTTCTATTAGTAAATGAAGACTTGTGCTAATCTCAAGAAGATTTTAAATATGCCGAGTTGGATTTTATATAGGCTAAGTATTTGCAAATTTCTTTTGTGAAGAATAAGAGATGATAGTGTTGTTTACGAATTAGGATGCTAAACAAAGTTTATTTGGAAAATTTAAAGGCTTATAAGAATAACTTGTGGTTTTTCTTCCCCGGAATTCTTAAAATGAGTAATTATACGTGTTCCCTTTAATTTTTGCAAACTAGAGTTTTACTCTTAAAAGTCTAATCAACATATTTAGAGAAAAAGCTTTATCGATGATGAGTCAAACATCATTTATAAATAAGAATTTTAGTTCCAGTTTATACTTTGGTTTTCTAAAATGAAGTTTTTCTATTTGCAAAAAAAAAATGTGTAAAATCAATTAATTAAGTATTATTAAGTTTTTATTTGTCAAAAAAAAATCTATTAAAATGTAGTTGGTGAATAAAAAGGATGCAAGTTATAAATCCTTAGTGTTAATAATCAATATACAAACTCCATCGCAATAAAGTACATGGGCATTTGTCGGTTCGTTCCCGATGTGACATCGAAAGAAAGGATGGAGGATGTATATTTAGGGTTGATATCATAATAAGTACACGAGCTCTTGTCGGAGGCGTGGCCGATGTGTCGTCGAAAGAAAAGTGATACCAATTCCTAGCCTAATAATGTAAATAGGAAACAATAATGTTGTAAGTTAAAAAATAAATAGTAAAAGTTTCATTTTCTAAAACCAAGGTATTCTTTTGAGCTAAGGTTTGTAAAAGTCTACAAAACTTTTTCATCGAAAGTTCATGTGTTTCGGTTAGTATTCTCTGGATGGGATGTCAAAAGCCTTAGCACTTACCTGATGACGGTGGGATCGCTAGAGAAGAAAGTCATTCATGGGACAAGTGAGCCAACAATGTTTTAGCTAAAGAGGTTTTTGTTTGCTTTGAGATGTGATCTTGCTTAGTGATTAACATATTAGCCCAAAAGGCCCATGTGTAAAGCTTGGTCGGATTTCAACTATCTAAATATATGGATTTAATGGTTTAAATTAATTTGAGCACACACACTTAAATATATGATTTAAGTCGGGAAGAGAAATTCACAAGTTGTAATTATAAGTAGTCTTAGCATATTAGCTCGTACTTAGCGGTGATCTTATTTTTAAGCTTAGTATGGGAAAAGTGAAAAATCGGGGATGATGAAGTTATCTTTTAGACACTTAATTGTGCTTTTTGTTCTATGATCCTAAAAGTTACCTTAAGGTAATGAAAACAATACATTATGTCACACAAGAATAAGTTGTAGTTAGGAAGTTAATTTTTAAGAAAAATCAATAAAAAGAGAAAAAGTCTTGAAAATGGGAATTCGGGTGTTTTATAACTAGTGATCTCTTAGCTCTCTCAACAAAAATCTTTGCTACTTTTCAAAGGTTTAGTTTGGGAAGTTTCAAGGTATTTGGTTATAAGGCATGTAATATTGCGTGAGGACACGCAATCGTTTAGTTTGGGGAATTTTGATAAGTGTAAAATACACACATCTGTTAACACCAAAAATGACCTTAAATGACCCAAAACAGACTAAAAATGGCAAAAATATACTTGTTTTTGTGTTTTGTGTGTGCAAGTACGGATATATCAAAAATCACAAGAAAACCGTCAAAAACGGGCAAACACGGACACGGAAAACGGAAGAGTGTGCAAGAGCCGGAAGCCAAAGTCAGAAAGTCAACCTTGGTCAACTCTCAGTCAACTCAGTCAAACCACAAAAAACCCAAAGTTACAAATCTAGTCCCTCAAGTTTCCAAAGCTACACAAATGGTCCTTGAAGTCTTAATGGGCCCTTTATACCTTAAAACCTCACCCGACCCAAAACCCTAAACCAAATCCTTCAATACAAGTCCAGGGGCCAATTTTGCCAAGAATGAAAGATATTTAACACATGGATTCTTATTGCAACTTCACTTTGCAAACACAAGGACTAAAATTGCCATTAACCCAAACTTACCCACCCTTTCACCCTTTCAGTTAAAAACATGGCGGGAAAGTCTGTTTTACTATTCATGCTTCTCCCCCAATTCACTACTCAGACAAATCAAAGGGCAAATGTTAATTAAAGGGTGAAATGGACAATTCAAGGGCTTAAGAATAAGATGGCAGGGTTAAAAACGTAATATCAAAAGCTCTTATTGGCTCACCCAAGCAAGGATGCCACGTTGGAAGAGAGGAAAGCACAAGGGATTGATAGGATTTACACTTAACTCACTCAGAGAAGTAGCACAAATGTCTCAATCACGGATTGCCACGCTGGCAATCCGTGTGAGAAAGAATATGATCCAACGTCTAAGATTTACAAGCCAATCATTGAGAGATTGTACGGATGAGATTAAAGGGAGCGTGGGAAGCAAGCAAAGGGCTAGAAGGTTCAGCTGAGTGCTATAAATAGCTCACTCTCTCACACACACATGAGACTTTGGAATTTTCTAGTTTTTAGCTTAAGAGTTTTTAGCTTAGTTTTTAGTTAATTTTTAGTTTAAATCTCTTGTAATTTTCTTTTCAGTCATGTAATCAAAGCTTTTAGTTAATGAAATTCAGTTTTTGCTTTTAAATAATATGCCTTAATCTTTTTTACCTTACTCATAAGTTCTAAATAAGCCTAATTATCTTCTACTATTACTCATAAGCTTCTATAAGCTCATTTCAGTTCTCTTAGTCTCTAAGCTAAGATTGAGATTTAACAAGTCTTAATTTACTCAAAATCCTAAAATCAGTCTAAGTACCTTTGAATTTTGGACTTATAAGCTAATGGAAGGGAAGCCAATTATGGAAGGGCTTCCATGGACTTTACTGGCTTATCTCTGATAAACCAGAGCTGTTGATAAGCTCATTGAGCCATTTTGCCTTTGTTAAGCTAAGGCTAAAGTAAGTTCTCTATTTACTTTTATGTCTTTAAATTCCTAGCTTAGTTTAGCTTATCTGCTTATAATTAGCTTATTGCTTGTTTAATAGAATTTCAAATTGTCTCTTTGTGCTTATTAGTTATAATTTTACATCTGTTTTAAGCTTTGTAATAATAGAATTTAGTATCTCAATTTCTGTCTAAAAATTATAAAAACCAAAAAAATTGTTAGCATAAGCTTATAGGTCTTTAACTTTAGCTTAAGTAATTGTTGGTTAATGTTTGTTAAGCTTGTTTTAAGCTATTTAATATCTGGTATTAAGGTTTTAGCTATTAGATTTTAAATTCCTAAGTCTTAATAAAATCTGTCATAGCATTAAGGAGTGTTTGGATTAGTGTTGTTTGACTTTCTATAGTCAATGCTTTTTGGTAAATTCAATTTAGTTAGTTGGATTTTCATATTAGATTAGGTGTAGAGCAAGTTTGAAGGATTAAAATGAGTTTAAAATGATTTGGTGACTTGTTGTCTTTGTATCAGCACCAGAGGACTTTTCATTTTAAAAAAGCTTTTGAAAATTTTAAGCCAAGCTCTCATAAGCTTGGCTATTATTTGATTTAAGTTTAAACACACTCAAATAGAGTGTGTTGTGCAGGGAAACCACTACGGTTACCTGCATTCTTGCTTTAGCACTTTTGGTCAAATGCATCAGCAGTAGTAACAAGAGTTACTACTGCTGTCTCTTTTAACCCTCAATTCAGCCTCATTTAAGTTAGATGTTTGTAGGATATAGGCTCTAAATTTCCATAAGCTTTTAGATATCATATAGGATAAGTTAGTTTTAAACTTGTTTTCTTATTTCTTGTTTATTTACTTAAGAAAATTTAGCTAAAAATTTCATCAAAATGTTTAAAAAAACCAAAAACAGTAGTAACTAGACTTTAGCTTTTAAATTTGAATTTCTAGCTTTGAGTTCTTGTTTTTATGATTTGGATTATTAGCTTATAGGTAGGTAATTAAGTTCTTATAAGCTCAGGTTCATTAGTAGCTTTTTGTACTTTTTAGCTTGTTTGTTTTTTTAGCTTTTAGAGTTTATTTTTAAGTTTGCCTATTTGATCCTCATTTTCAGTTAACTTTAAGTGTTGGTAGTTAAGATAGCTTGTTTAAATTAGCTCATACACATCATTAGCTAGCTAGAACAGCTTTTGTTTTTAGAAATGAGCTTAAAATGAAGTGTGTGCAAGTTTTTTAGTGAAAATAAGCCTTTTTGCCCTCAAAAGGGCACTTTCTGAGGTCAGCTTCTTAATAAGCTCTTAGAGAGCTTATTTTTGGTTCTCAGCTAGTAGTTTAAAAAAGAGTCATCTTCAAGTTTTAGCTTTTGTTTTTAAAAAATAAAAAAAAATCAAAAAGGTGTTAGACACCCTTCGAACCCACGACCTCTTGCTCAAGTGACCTAAGTGTTAACCAGTGTGCTTCATTAGCTCATCTGGTTAACACTCCTTTTATTTAATACTTATAGTCTTTTTGGGCTTAAGCCCATTTACTTAAGCCGTAGCTTATTTGAGCTTTTTAGGGGCTTATTTGTTAAGCTATTTGTTCCTTCTTATTTTTCCTTTAAACTTTGTTGCATTTAGGATTTTCCCTGAATTTTTCACATTTTTCCATTTAGTAGATTATTTTTAATCATTTTTCTTAGGATTTAATTTTCGAAAATACATTAAAAATAGAAATAATTTTCAGAAAAATACAAAAAAAATAGTTTTTAGCATTAGATTAAATACTTTTAGGTTTACATTCAGAAAAATCATTTTCAACACTTTTAGATTTTAATTTTCATTTTTAAGCCTTTATTTTTAATTTTAAAAATAGGATTTTAATTTTAAAAATAGTTAAAAATAGTTTTCTGAGTTTTTAAGTTACTTTAGACTTTTCTAAGTTTAAAAATCATTTTTCTAAATTTTTAGGACTTAATTTGCTATTTTTTAGGATTTAATTAGATTAAAATAGTTTTTAATTCATAATAAATTCAAAAATAATCAAAAAAATGTTTTTCTTTTTCTTAAAATTTTCTTTTGTCCTAATTTAGGTTTAGAAATTTAGTTTGCATTTTTAGGAGTTAATTTTAGTGTATTTGCTTATTTGTCGCGTTTTATTTGCTCCCGTTAATTAGTTTAAGTGTTTAATTACTTTTAATTGTTCATTTTAATTGTTGCTTTTATTTAGTAGTTATAGATACTCAAAAATATCTTTTCTCTTATTCAAATCATAATCCAAGCTAAAGCAAGGTTTCAATTTCACAAGTCGTTGGGGAAACGACCCGGGTGATCATTCTTCCCGGTTAAATATACGTATTATATATTATATATATCTTTTAGAGTGAGCTTTCTTAAGGGAAACTTTAGGAAAAGTTCTTAATTGCTCTTTTGGAATAATATTATATATTTTATAGTGTATAATAACTGCAATCAATTCCTTTCAAGTGAGATTTTAATTCCGTATATTAGCTTTCTCATAGTCTATCTTTTCTTTGTGTTGTCTATTTTGTAATCAATTCTCGTCAACCACCATAGGAGACGCGAATCCTATCCGTACCCTTGGAGATTACTCCAAACCTAGCCACGAGGGCTACAGGAATACCATTGAGCTCCCCGTAGGGAACAATGTGGTACCTCTTCGATCTGACACCATCTGATGGGTGCAAAACGGATGCTCATTCCACGGACTCTGGTCCGAGGATCCCTCAAGGATTTCTTAAAACTTATGGACTCACTTGACCTTGACGGTGAAAACTGGGAAAGATCGCGCTTGCGTTTATTTCAATTTTCCCTTCGCGATCAAGCTAGCAACTGGCTTGAACGTCTTCTAGCAGGATCGATCACCACATGGGAGGATCTTACTACTCATTTACTTACTAAATTCTTTCCATCGAGAAGGGCCGCAAAACTCCTCAACGATATCCTAATATTCTAACAACATCATGGAGAATCTCTCTTCGAAGAATGGACTCGTTTCAAGGACTTACTCCGAAAAGTCCTTCATCATGGCATTGATCTTTGGCTCCAAGTCTAAATTTTTTATGACCATATCAATCCCGTTACAGGACGAACCATTGACTAATCGGCTAGTGGCAAGCTTCGTGACAAAAACGCTGAAGAATCCTAGGCATTATTAGAGGACCTCACCCTCTATGACAACGAATGTTGGAACGACCCAAGGGATTTCTCTAAGCCGGTCAAGGCAATCTCTCTGCCTCAAGATGTCCCGAGTATATCCGACCGCCGCCTCATCAAGCTTGAAAATCAAGTCCAACGCTTAATGGAAGCTCATTTTGCTCCGATGCAACCTACTCAGGTGAACAAAATCACTACCTCATGTGAGATATGCAGTGGTCCCCATAACACTTAGTATTGCATGAAAGATCCCGAACAAGCCTTTGTTGAATATGCATCCTCACATACCGATGAATCAGAAGGTAAGTGGTACACTTTTAAACCCGAGCAAAACAATATTGGTGACACCTATAATCCGTCATTGAAAAGTCACCCAAACTTTAGGTGGAGACAACCCCAAAATCCCCAAAATAATTTTTCAAACCTACCTAACCGATTCTAACCCAACCGATCGACCCCGAACCATTCCTTCAACAATAATCCTCAAAGCTTTAACAATCAATCAAATCTAAAAGGATTGGTATCCAACTTCATGGCATCTCAAGACGCTATACTGTCTTTGAAGCCGATTTCAAACAACAGCAAAGCGAGATGACCAACAAAATCGACACAGTGTTGAAAGCCATCACAGATCGAATGGCAGGAGCACTCCTTAGAGACATGGTTAAGAACCCAAAACTGAACGTTAACCCTACAACTTCAGTTTTGTCTGCTCGTTCTTACCCAACTGAAGACCCTCAATGCTCATCTCACCCCTTCACTTCAATCAATGTCGTCAAAACATGTTCTAAGGAGGAAAGTTATTCCCAGAAAAGTCTGATGCAAACCAGGATGAGGATTGGAACATAACAAATTAAATAGCCTAAATCAACTCTTGAAGATGAATTCCAGGATTTACATCTTAACCTACTGGTTTTTAAAGTCCTAGCTTACGCTCTAATCTATAACGCAATGTTAGATAAATATGTGGAGAGCTTAGAAATAGGCAAAAATGGATCAACATTTGTCCAAGGATAAGTATCTGCAAAGATAGAAGACACCGGGCTATTCACTCTACTATGTAGATTAAGGTATTCAAAGCCTTTCGACACCTTAGCTGATTTAGGATCATGTGTAAACATAATCCCGCTATACCTTTTCAAGAAGCTTAACATCAGACTATTGGAAGAGACTGACCATATCTTCGGATTGGTTAACGGAACCAAATCTTACCCCGTTGGGATTGTTAAAGACGTAGAAGTCTGCATAGGAAAACTGAAACTGTTAAACAATTTCTACGTAATCGATATGATGAAAGACCCTGAAACCCCTTTACTAGTAGGAAGAGGTTTCCTAGCAACCGCCAATGCAGTAATAGACTGTAGAAAAGCCAATATAGTGGTAGGAGAAGGGATCACTAGGTTGGTATTCGGAGTAAAAGGAGTCAATTTAGGTGAAGAGGAAGCACCCTATTGGACCACACTTGGAAAAAGGGAATCGTACAAACCACGATCTAGCTCAGATGGAATAGGTACACAAACCCCTTATTATGTCAGGAGAGACTTTTTAGATTGTCATTTACCTAGAGAATGGGAAATTGCTAGAAACGCTGGAATTAATCCCTTCAAGGACGTCCTAGTGTTTAGGCGAATGGTAGAATTCCTAGGGGCCTTGCCAATAAACATTAAGAGAAACATGTGGGAGTCGGAAGACTTAATCGAGAATCTGATCAACTGGGACCAACCACCTAAAGATGGAGATGGGGCATGGCATGCCAAAATTAGGATAATTGATCCGGATGGAGAAGAATTTACCAAAACCCTACAATCAATCCCCACCACTAGAAAGCTCTCCGAAAGAGAAAGTCCAAAGGAAATCATCAACTTGGACCACTTCTATAACACTTGACGTGTGACTTCGAGTCTAGCTACAGGACTCATAAATAAAGAAAAGCTCTTTTTGGGAGGCAACCCAATATTTATTTTCTCGCATATTAGGAGTGTCGTATGTTTTAATTCTTTTCATTTAATCTTTTATGTTTGAATCATTTTGTAATCATGCTTTGTTTGTTTGTAACTTCGTCTTATTTGCAATCAAAGGTATTTTGAAACAAAATAAGTGTAGGGGAAATATCCGGTTTTTAGAACCAATTCAAACATTTAAAATAAATTGTTTAGATTAATTCGCGTCAGTTTCGAGTCATATGATTGTAATGATTATTTCTAGGTTTTTATGAGGTGCTTTCTTTAGATTTAACTAATAAATTGTGTGCAGAAAATTTCTCTTTAAAAACGAAGAAGATTTTTTCACAGTGCCTGGAGACGGCGTCGGGATTAACACCTGACGGTGTCGCGTCTCTAGCAATGTAAAAATTCGAATTTTTTCAAGTATTTCTGAAAAATAAAATGTGCAATATTTAAAATTTGTAATTTTTTTATAAACCTGCATAAACCTATGATTACATCATTACTTTCATCCTATCTTTACTGCTTTCATAGAGTCAAAACCCTAAACTCTCATTGTATTTATATCTATCTCGTCGATTTTATGCTTGTTATAGTCATCTTTGCTTTTGTATTACGGTTTATATATGATAAGAAGAAGCTTGGAAGATCTTAGGATGTTCTCATTAGACGACTCTTGGAGGACGATTTAACCAGTTATCGCATATTTCTTCTCCATTATTGAGCAAAAGCCAAGGAGTACTCTTCTTTTTTTTTACTTGTTTTTCCTTTTCCCTTTATCTTCATTTTTTAAATGGGTACTTTTCTTAGGAACATAATGGGGACAATGTTCAACTTAAATGTAGGGGGGGAATAAGCCTTAGAAACCATTCCTTCATTTTTCATTTGCTTTGTTCCTTAAAATGATGGGTAATATATCGAAACATAGCATAAAAAGATAATTTTGACCAAAATTTAAATTTTTTTATAACACATACCGACGAAAACCGAGTATTAATAGCGTCTCATGGATAGGAATGTGTATGACTAGCACAAAATCCCTCAAAAGTTACCACCCCCAAAAATGTTAGTTCGCCATAGGTTTTTTTAGGAATTCGGTATCCATTATGATATCCAAGATAGTTTATGACCTTTAGCTTTCGTCGAGTTTAAGGTTTCGAGAAGCAGTTCAATGTGTCTATTATATTGTTACAAATATGTACGTATGGTCTAGGTCGCCTTTTCTAGAGCATTGGTATCGATATTAAATTATATGAGTGTACCGGTAGTATATTAAATTCTAGAACTTGTTTTGTGATCACCCATACCGCACAGTAAGTATTAGATTTGCTATATAAAGCACTAGGATTAACCATGTTTTAAACCTTGTAATTGTTATTTTGTCACACCGTCATAATAACTATCTCACACCCTTGCCACACGGTCCATTTTAAAGAGTAGGGAGATACCCCTAGTATAAACTTCCGAGCCTATCCTTTTTCATGGTTCTCGTAAATTTCTGGTTAAGCCGAACTATTAATGAAGAGCATTGTCACCCTTAAACCAATCGTTACACTCAAATCGCCTTAGCCTACCTGTATGGACTCCGTTTTTAGTACATTATTGTTTAACCCAAGTTTAATTAATTGAAGAACATGGTATCTAAGACCTTATCCTTTAAATACGGTTTTTGATGATGGATTGGGATTCATGGCAGTATTCATCTTATGAAGAATTGGAGAAGAAGTAATTTATTACCCCCAATAAAGCTCAATAAGCTCCATGTTATTTTGATCCAACTCAAATCAGGTCATTAGTTACATTGTAAATATCAAGTACGTAAAAGTTTAAGTGTAGGGGTGTATCTATAAACCCCCCCATGATGTATTATATGTTTAAGCAATGGCAGAGCAAAAGTGTACGAAAAAAAAGTATATAAAAAAAAGAGTGAAAAAATGTACGGGCTGCCATTTGCTTATGATATGTTTATTATAGAGTCAAGAATAAAAAAAGAAAGAGATTGGTGTAGAGTTTTGTAGAGTTTGTATATTTTGTCCGAGTCTTTGGCTTAGCAACCAAACCAACATGTATTCTTATAAATAATTAGCTAACCCTTACACTCCAAATTCTCCCAAAGTCACCACCTAAATGTATCACCATCCCGTTTCCGTTAGAATGTTTACTTACACCTACACCCACCCCACATTACCCTTTAAAAGACCTCTTGGATAGTAATGAATAATGCTTGCACATAGCGGTGGAGGTTTGATCCTTTACCAAGCCTATGGTAATTTATATGCTATGACAGGTAATACGTGTTGATTTTCCGTTTCCCCATTATGTTATAACTTATTATACACCCGATAGAAAGAGGGAATCCCAAACCCTTATGTGAGGTGCTAGTATATGCTTTTTGTGCTATTAATTACAAGGTCTAGAAGGTTGTGTTGTAAAGTGCTTTTAAAGAGTAGGTTAAATGACCCTTATATTGCTATTGTCTAGGTAGAAAAGCCTATTTGCTTGAGGACAAGAAAATCCCAAGTGTAGGGGTATTTGATGAGGTGTCATTTTATACACTATTTTAGGGTCATTTAACCCCTTAAATCATGCAAATATGCCCATATTATTGTTTAATCGTTTGTTTTTTGGTTTTTAGCACTTGGATGACATTTGGAGGAAATACACGTGACTTAGGCTCATTTAAAGAAGAAACAGACAAGACTACGACTCTAGACCAAGAACCATGAAGAATTATTCACTTAGAGCCTGGAGACGGCGTCATGACATTCATGGTGACGGCGTTAGAGATTCAGCGACAGCGTCAGGACGTGGCCGACTTAAAGTGGATCTAGAACCATCTACGTGGCGATGGCGTTAGGAGTACAAAGCGACACCGTTGTACCGATATCTCTATATATACAAAACTGATTTTAGGGTTTTAAGTGTGTAACTTTGTATAACTTTAGGGAGACAAACCCTAGCCTTTGTAGCAGCTTCATAAGTCATTTTTAGGGCCTAAAAACCCTATTGTACTACCTTGGATCCATGTATTAGTTCAAGTAAGGTTATTTATCATTAATCATTCAATATGTCTATGTGTTGTGTGATTGATTTATCTTCTTGCTTTCATTATAACATGCGAGGCTAAACCCTCCTTTGTATTTGCTTATGATTGCATGAAAGTCGGTTTGTATATCCTATTACTGTTGCTTCTTGTTGATGAGTGTGCGCGTTAGGCTTTAGAAAACCAGCTTTTGTCTGTATCGGTGTAGACACGTCTAGGGAAATGCGAGTGCGTAGAAAGGATACCATCGGGTAACAATCTTTATACTACCTTACCTACTTATATGGTTAATCCCTTTCAAGGTATTTCACACGCATTTAATATACTCTTAGGGGCTTTGTAATAGTCTTCATACTACCTTAGTTGTGCGTTTCCTTAACGGGATATTAAGTAGACGGCAGGTTTGTGTAATCCGTTCATGACCTAGGAAATACTTATACAGATTATCACAAGTGTGACAAGGAAGCATGATTAGGAGAAGCAATCTGATAAGTAGTGCATGATTAAGTAAATACATTTGATTATCATAATGTTATCACCAGTAGATTAGATATTAGTTTAGTAATTAGTTAAACAAACCAACCTCTCAAACCATAGATTTACCTGTTTTCTATAAAATATAAAAACACAAAAATAATCTTATCTCAACCCGTAGAATTCTGTTAGACCGTGATTAAGACTTCCCAGCCTATTCCCCTAGAGAACGATAACAACCCCCGGGTCTTGCCTATACTACTACTACAACGGTTAGGTGCTCTGCCTAGGGAGTTGTAAAACTTCGTGTAGAAGTCTTACAACGACCGCACATTAGTCCTCATGATAATTTGTACATAAACTTTATAATTAAACTTTCAACAAATAATTTATAAACTAAATATATAAATTATCTAATACTTATATCAAGTGTATTATTAATTCTTAGTATATTTTTAAAATCATTTCACCATAATAATAATTGAGTTCGAATCCAAAACATGCTTGATTTAATTTATAAATCATGAAAACAAACCCTAGGTGGTGAATAACATAATAACAAATATATGAAATATGTAAATGAATAATTAGAAAGATTAGGGTTATGTTTAGACCTTAATGAAGATGTATGAAGATGCTACACAAATCAAACCTAAGTATTTAGCCCTAAATACTTCTAAGAAAATCCTAGTTTGATTATGAAAACCCTAATTTCCTCTTGATAGCAACCCTTGCAAAATCAATACCCAAGCTTCCAAACCACCTTGATATACCTTAGATATTATACCTAAGGACACTAGTATGCTTGTATCTTTGTAAAATCAAAAGCTATGAACACCCTAAAAATGTATTATGAGCTGCGGGGTATTAAGAAGAACAAGAGAGAATTGTGTGTTTTGTTTACTTGCAAATGGGAAGTGTTTTAAGTCTTGCACTAGCCTCCTATTTATACTAGAGGTATTAGTCAACCTACTAGCAAAACCATGAGTTTAGGAGGTGGTTTAAGTACATTTGTGCAAGGTGCTCTCCTCCCTAGGAAGAGAGTTTAACATGTGCTTAATACTTTGGAAGTAAATTTGAATTTTTGGTCTAGTGTTTTTTTCATGCATATATATCAGGCCATCATAGAGTTAAAGGTAGGAATTATTTAATTTTTGTGTATTGGGTATAAAAGTGGGTATTTGTTTGAGTATAGATAGGTATTGGTGCTTCCGTGTATGCTTAAATGTATTTTATTATGAAACGTAAACGCTTTACGTAACCAATAAAAATATAATATGAAAAGTTATAAATTATTCTCATAATAATTATATAACACTTGCTTGACGTAGACTTTTACTTGTTTGATGTCCGTTTACGTTGAATGTAGATTTTTTTAGTTTACGCGATTTAACTAAACGATGAAAATTAAAAGCAAACGCGTAAAACCCTAAAAATAAATAATGTCAAGTATAGAGTCGTAAATGACCTGAAATAACGGATTGTAACAGTCTTCCCCCGTTAAAGGATCCTTGTCCTCAAGGCTCAAGGTGCCGTACTTGTCGAGGGTGCGGTTTTTGTGAAGAGATGCGGATACTTCGTTCAGAATTGATCTTCACGTTCCCATGTGAACTCAAGACCTCTCTTGGAGTTCCATCGAACCTTTATAATCGGAATACGGCTTTGCTTTAACCGCTTGACTTCATGATCCATAATCTCCACTGGTTCTTCAGTGAAGTAAAGCTTATCATCAATGTGTATTTCATCCAACGGCTCGTCGGATAAACACTTCTTCAAATTAGATACATGAAACGTGCTATGAACCCTGCTTAATTGTTGAGGAAGTTCGAGTCTATAAGTAACTATTCCCACTTTAGCTAACACCTTGAAAGGTCTAATATATCTCGGGTTTAACTTCCCTCGTTTTCCAAAACGGATAACCCATTTCCAAGGCGAAACTTTTAACATAACCTTGTCTCCAACTTGAAACTCCAAAGGCTTACGCCTCACATCGGCGTAACTCTTTTGTCGATCATGAGCGGCTTAAATTCTTTGTTTGATTTGAATGATTTTCTCGGTTGTCTCATGAATGATTTCTGGACTGGTAAGCTGAGTATCTCCGACCTCGGCCCAACAAATAGGTGAACGACACTTACGACCATAGAGTGACTCAAATGGTGCAGCTTTAATGCTCGTATGATAACTATTTTTGTATGAGAACTTAATTAGCGGTAAGTGTCCATCCCAACCATTTCCAAAGTCTATCACGCAAGCGTGTAACATATCTTCCAGTGTCTGAATGGTTCTTTCACTTTACCCATCGGTCTGTGGATGGTAAGCACTACTCATATCCAATCGAGTACCCAAATCCTTCTGAAATGACTTCTAGAAATTTGACGTGAATCTACCATCACGATCACAAATGATTGAGACTGGTATTCTATGTCTCGTGACTACTTCTTTCATGTACAGTCTGGTTAATTTCTCCATTGGGTCATTTTCCCTCATAGACAAAACGTATGCAGACTTAGTAAGACGGTCTATAATCACCCAAATGGTATCATAACCACTTAACGTCCTTGGGAGTTTGGTGATAAAATCCATGGTGATGTTGTCCCACTTACACTGAGGAATATCAGGTTGCACCAACAAACCAAATGGTTTTTGGTGTTCAGCTTTGACCTTTAGGCATGTCAAACACTTGCTAACATAAGTTGCAATGTCGGCTTTCATGTTAGGCCACCTGTATATTTTCTTCATGTCTTGGTACATCTTGTCGAAACCCGGATGAATAGAATATTTTGACTTGTGGGACTCATGCATAATCAAAGTCCTTAGATTAGCATAGCACGACAACCAACTTTTGTTATTTAAACACAGTGTTCCATCAGCACGCGGTTCCAACTTTTCTTTTCTGGGGTTTTATGATTCCCTTGAAGACTCAACCAGCATAACTCCCACATCTTCAGCTTTATGGTTCTCCAGTTTTCTTGCCTCAGTTTGAGATTCCAAAATTTACTTGGGAAGATCCAAACCAATAGTCATAACTAAGGCTAGAACACGTAATAGCTTAATTCGTTCTTTTCTGCTGAAAGCGTCAGCCACTACATTTGCTTTTCCCAGGTGATAACGAATCTCATAATTGTAATCACTGAGCAACTCTAACCAACGACGTTGCCTCATGTTCAACTCCTTCTGATCAAGGATGTGTTGTAAACTTTTGTGATCAGTGAACACGGTACACTTTGTTTCGTATATATAGTGTCTTCAAATCTTTAGAGCGAACACTACTGCTCCTAACTCCAAGTTACAAGTCGTATAATTCTTCTTATGAATTTTTAGTTGTCGTGATGCATAAGCAATCACCTTCTCGTTTTGCATTAAGACAACACCTAATCCCTTATGCGAAGCATCGCAATAAACAATAAAGTTCTCAGCTCCTTCAGGTAAAGCCAAGATAGGTGCACTATACAACTTCTCCTTCAATAGTTAGAAAGCCGATTCTTGTTTATCACCCTAATCAAACTTGACCTTCTTCTAGGTTAGCTTGGTCATTGATTTGGCGGACTTGGAAAATCCTTCAACGAATCTCCGATAATAACTGGCAAGACCTAAAAATTGACGAATCTCCGTTGTAGTCTTAGGAGATACCCAATCTTTAATAGACTCGATCTTAGCGGGATCCACGTGAATGCCCTTACTGTCAATCACGTGACCGAGGAACTATACTTTAGGAATCCAAAATTCACACTTAGAAAATTTGGCATACAACTCCCCTTTCTTAAGCAACTCTAAGATTAACTTAAGATGCTTTTCATGTTATTGCTTGCTCTTTGAGTAGATCAGAATATCATCAATAAAGACAATCATGAACTTGTCCAGATATGGTTTGCACACCCGATTCATGAGATCCATAAATACAGTCGGCGCGTTAGTCAAACCAAACGACATAACTTGAAATTCATAATGGACGTAACAAGTTCTGAAAGCGGTCTTCGGGATATCTTCTTCACGAACTCTCAGTTGATGATAACCCGACCTCAGGTTGATCTTCGAGTAGACACTCGACCCTTAAAGTTGATCGAACAAATCATCAATCCTTGGTAGCGGATAACGGTTCTTCACCGTTAGCTTATTTAATTCCTGATAATCGATGCACATCCAGAATGATCCATCCTTCTTCTTGACAAACAAGACCGGAGCTCCCCAAGGTGAGGAACTGGGTCTTATAAAGCCTTTGTTGGAAAGTTCCTGCAGTTGATCTGACAATTCTTTTATCTCGGAAGCCCGTGCTACAGGTGCAACACCAAGTATCAAATCGATTTGAAATTCCACTTGTCGAGTTGGTGGAATACCCGGCAAGTTCTCGGGAAATACTTCAGGAAAGTCTCGAACAATTGGTACGTCTTTAAGTCGCTTCTCCTCCAACTTGTCTTCGGCCTTCTTCATGGTAATATGTGCCAAAAAGACTTGACATCCTTTCAGCAAGTATTTCTGAGTTTTGGTGCACGAGATGATGTTCAATCGAGACTCGTGTCCGTTGCTGCTTCCATCACCACGAACAATTAAGATTTCATTTCCAAAGGGGATACGAACGATCTTCTCGTCACAGGCGATTACTGCATGATATTTTTATAACCAGTCCATGCCAATTATGACGTCAAAACTAATGATCTCTACGGGCATTAAATCGATGTTGAATGGATGATTCAGAAAATTCAAAGTGCAACCCCGTATAAGTGTATTAACCCAAATTATTTTACCGTCGGCTAACTCGACGTCATAACCATGGTCTAGTGTAGTTGGGATGATATCAATCAAAGAACTAAATGCAGTAGACATGAAACTCCTATCGGCACCAATATCAAATAAAATCAAAGCATAATGGTTGTTTAGGAGGAACGTACCCGTAATGACATTGGAGTTCGGGTTTGTCCCTACAGTGCCCACAACATAAGCCCTTGCCATAACATTACCATTGCCATAACATTACCATTGCCAACTTGATTTCCCTTATTCTTGTTCTTTAACTTTGAGCAATCCCTCTTGTAATGGCCCTAAGCTCCGCACTCAAAGCAAGTGAGACCCCTTTGATTTGCCTTTGGGGCTCTCTGGTTGTTGGCAGTAGCAGGCTAGCTTCTACAGTCCCGAGCCAGATGGCCAGTCCTCTTATAGTTGGTGCACTTAGGAGCACACTGCCCATCATGATGGTAGTTGCATTTAGGACACAAAGGTTTAGATCCCCCATACACTTTATTTTCCCTAGGACTAGTAGTATAGGCCCTTGCCACATTATGCCTTTTGAAAGGCTGCTGTTGGTTCTGGTTGTTCTTTGAAGTGTCATTAAGTTTCCTCTTGTTTTCAGCTTGATGGTCAGCCAAGGTATGAACCTTCTGATCCATCAGTTCAGTGGAAAACTCAATTGCATCCTGCATTGTCTTGGGCTTAGAAGCCATCACACTTCCCTGAATCATGTCGGGAAGTCCACCGACATACTTCTCGACCTCATTCGATTCTTCGAGAAACATTCTTGAACACGTTAGTTCCAACTCTTAGAAACGTTAGTTATAGCTCAACACATCAGTACCTTTAACTTTCAGATTCCAGATTTCAATCTCAAGCTTCTTGATCTCGCCTATTAGGCAATATTTGGTAATCATCATCTTTTTCAATGTTTTCCATGGCATTCCGTATGCAGCATCATGACGAACAGTCTTGACGTGGGAATTCCACCACGTCAGAGCACTGCCAAGAAGAGTGCAAGTAGCAAACTTTCTTTGGAACGCGACGGTGCAGTTGCTAATATGTAATATGGACGCAATCTTCTCAAACCACTGAGTTAAACTAACAACTCCTTTAGTACCCTTGAAAATTAGGGGTTAGCATTTGAGAAAGTCATTGTAAGTACACTCGCGAGCAGCTCGCTCTGTCTTTCTGCTACCATTTCTCAAATCATGGCTGTCATCACCATTTCTACTAGTTCTATTTGCTTTAATTTCTGCCAATGCATCAGCAACTCCTTGAGCAATTAGTGCCCTACTAAGTTAGCATAACGTTATAGGTGCGGGGGTAGTTGTTATGACGGATCTCTTTGGCGGCATTTTCTTCAAATCACAAGAAAATATAATACACGTTAGATTTCATACAATCATAAACGTGACATGACATATGCAGAGTAAATAAAATGAGATCACATCACAAAGTGAAATATACAACTGAAGTGAAATCAACAATGATATAAATAAATCAACATTTATACATAACAACATCGATAATCATACATGATAGTTCTGATTACAACATGATCAGTACAGATGAGATACAAAATGAAAATACGGTCCCAAGGCAATGCTAGCTGGGAGTTACCCATAATACTTAAAATGCCATACAAGATAGCTAAATGACGAAACAAAATCCCGGCAGCCTACTAGCTGGGAGTTACCCATAAAACTTAGCAAGCTATACAAGATAGCTAATAAATGATACAATACTAATAGCTACTACCAACATCAACTGGTCCATCCTGAGCTTTGAAGTTCTCTACGAGCTCTGATCTCTAGCGTCGTACTAGCTCTATGAACCTGTCATGATCATGCTGGATGTGTCCTCTCAATATTCCTCACGCTAATCCTCTGCCTCTGTAGTAGATCAACATCTCTCTGCAAAGCTCTAATCTGGGCCTCCATGGCCTGGATCCTGCTCTCAGAGTAAGACCATGCCTGTCGGGCAATAAAACTTACGATCGATAAAATGAAGCCATCGAGCATAAGTATCTCCTCTCTGTAAATACAGAAACCTGAGCTCTCACAAAGCTCAGTCTCTTGTGCGTCCTACAGTAACGTACATAAAGCTCTTACCATCCTGCCTATAGAGTAGTACAATGATCTGTAACCCCTCTTAGTGACCACCTCCTCTTATGGTGGTTATCGCTCTAAACTCTCACAGCACGATACTAGCATCCCAATATTAATGAATCCATAGTCAACCCTATGGGCTAGAGTATGTCCAGCCTGCCTAGCAGCAGTAGCTGACGAACTCTCCCAAACCTCAAACCTACTAGTGGGAGTTATGAAATGAGCTCTCTTCTATAGTGGCATGTCTGCCTTGGGAAGATCATCTTCATGAGTAGTAGATGGTAGTAACAGGGGTGGTGATGGTATCTCTGATGGATGGTGGGTTGATGGTGATGCAGCTCTCAACCGAATCCCAGCTGCTTTATAGCCTAGTGGTGCCTCAGCATAGGTAGGGCTAGTATGAGTAGGTGGCGATGTTAGTGGTAATTGTGGCGAGGGAATCTAGAGGAGTGGATATGACAGTGGAGTAAGTAGAGATGGTAGTGGTGATGGAGGTGTAGGTGCAACAGCATACTCATCAATGCGTGCCTCTATGGATGCTGCCATAGGTGGCTCAAGTCTAACAGATATCCTAGCCTTACGAGGTCTAGGTGATGGTGGTGTAGGTGCAAACTCATCGGTCTTGAATGCCTCTGTATCCTCAGCTAAGGGAACAGGGTCAACAACAGGTACAACAAAAGAGTTGGCCAAAGCTAGGTGCTCCTCCTCCTCATCGTCATCATCCTCAAAGGTCTTCTCCTCATCCTCGTCATCAGCATCATCCCTGGAGGACTCCTCCTCCTCTCCTCCATCGACAGGATAGTCAGCAGGATCCTCCTCGGGATCCTCCTCGGGATCAGAGTCAGCAACATAGCCTGATGATAGGGCTGCATATGAAGCATCAGCCGGTAGAGGCTGATCCTCAATAGGTGCCTCATCGTCAGCTGACACTAAGTACTCGGGGTACTTTGGTCCAGGTACATAATCCGGTAAAGGTGGGTAATCAGGACCACGCACGTAGTCAGGAGATGGCGGGTGCTCAGGTCCAAGCACATAGTCTAGAGATGGTGGTGCCTTCGCAGGTACCTCTGGCTCCTCATCAGAAACCTAGTGGAATCTCCATGGCTCAGAATCAGTGTAAACATATGTATAGGTAACTGTCGATGTGTCGAAGATGACATGACTGCTGTAACAATAAAATAAACTTATATAAGTATAATATATAAGGCATGCATAGTAATATACGTAATATAATATAAGTACATATATATATATTATATAAGCAATCAATGAAAACAAATAGTGTATGTATGTCCAGTGAAAAACTTTTGTATGATGCAATGTTTGAAAACGGTTATAGTCTAAGTAAAAACATTTGACCTGGTTTTCTATAACCAGGCTCTAGATACCAATCTGTAACACCCCCAAATAGGGTCGCAGCGGAATAAGGGTCTGAGAGTGTTACATCATAGATCAATAGCACAAGATGAGAGAACGACCTCTATGTGAGTCGTTTGCAAAATGATACATTGGATTAAATAAATTGTTTGTTACAAAAGGCCGAAGCTTAACTTGTTCATCCTTGAAAATGTAAAGATTTTAATACATAACAGATATTCCCAAAATGTAATGCACACAAATCTTTATAGTAATGTGACTCCAAAATGATGACCACCAATGTATAAAGTTGGTGAATTCACAGGTTTAAGTAATGTATAATGTAGGACCACAAGATTTCAAAGTGTAAGACATGTAACACATACAATATCTCAAAATGTAATTACGCCTGCACTAAACTCATGACACTGAAGCAACAACATGTATGTATATGCAAATTAATGCCAATAGTGTGCCCGTGTAGATGTTTAACCCGCAACATCCAAATCCGACATGGTATATGTCCGTTAGTTCGGTATCACCGAAACTAGTGAGCGCTACTCACCCGAACGGGGATGTCAATCCTAAATAGATCTATTCATAACATTTGCGCTTACTACTAGTAATTAACAGTTCATGATTCATGGGTATAGTGGGTTATATCTACTTAGGCAAACTCGTAATTTGTTTAAAGTGTACTTACGTCCAAATGTAAAACAATGCATGTTTCTCACCCCGAGAATTGTAAATCATTGGAATCGTATAAAAATGGGGCTATGAACTCACCTCAAGTGAATGGTTTGATTATATAAATCAAATAAGTGAAATGTCTCGCAAAATCCGAATGCAACCTAATTAATTATAGGTCGTATGTGTATAATGTATTTATGGTAAATACAACATCATAAGTTATAGAGTTACACCACCACCTAACAGTTTTTGTTTAATTTAAAAAAATCAAAACAATATTTAAATCGTATTTGTTAAATAAATGTCTACGTATATGTATCCATAAAATAAAATATTATTTTTGTCCAACCATTGATTATTTGTCGTTTACTAATGTACCATTTGTAAAACATGCATATCCTAACTAACTATTATATTTGTACTACCCGGACTAACTATAACATTACCAGTAGTAACCATTATTGTACTACCAGGAGTAACTAATATGCTATTAGTAGTAATGACTATAGCTACCAGGAGCTACTAATATGCTACCAGTAGTAATGACTATAGCTACTAGGAGTAACTAATATGCTACCAGTATTAATGATTATATCTACCAGTAGTAACTATGAATACAATATTCCTAACATATATGATTAAATGTTTTTATTGAATTACTACTGATACTTCATTATTAATTTAATTGTTTTATAAATATAATGTATAAAAGTAAAAATAGCGCGCGTGATTTTAAAACCTCATATCTTTATCGTTTTGACTTCGTTTTTTGCGTTTCTTATGTGCACGACTTCGTATTGAGAAAATCTATCAAAATATCATGTTTATAAAAATTAAACCCCCGATGAATAGTAACATTTACTGTTCATCACAGTTTTATAAAAATTGTTTTTATTAGTTTAATTATACGTAACTTGTTTAAATCATAACTTGTTTATTTTGATTCCGTTTTCTCGATGTTTTTACAGCCTTGATTGTTTTGAAATAGTACTATGTTTATAAAATATTTATTTTTATATCTCAGATCCGAAACAGTAGGTTATGTGTATAAAAATAACTTTTTAAACATCACTTTCATCGTTTAATTACGTAAACTTGTATGTGTCATTATCTTTATCATTATAAATCCGTTTTTCGATGTTCTTTACATGTACGAATCCTTGTAATGAGTACTATTTTAATAGAATATAAAATGTATCTGTTAAGTGTCGATTCAACAAGTAGGTATTTATATAAGTTAATTAGGGTTTTTGTGAATAAGTAGTTTTATAATTTCTTTATTTAGGAAACTTTGCATATTATTTTACCAATGTATTTATACCTTCTGTATACATATAATAAAAGTCCTTTACTAGTCCATCACACTGTTTACATGAAATCATGTCCTTGTGATCTTTTGATAATTTAGTTTAAAATAACTTTCAACACTATTTAATTTGTAAAATCATTCACATATTTATTTAACACTTTTACTAAGCATGTCTCTTTATTTCATCCTTCCTCGGGTCTCGTATCCATTTTGCTATATACAACATAGAATTCGAATTTAATAAGCTCTTAAATACTTTATATAGCACAAAATGTATCTAGGTGGTGATTAACATATACAACAAGTATGTACACATAAGATAATGAATGAATGAACATGGAATACTTTAAATAGACCTTTTAGTAGATGAGTAGGATGAAGAACACAAGATATAAACCCTAACCAAGCTTCCAAAATCAAAACCCTAATCAAGGAAACCCTAGGTATGTTTTCTTGATAAATCCTTGTCAAACCCGAATCCAAGCTTGTTAACACCTTGAGTAACCTTAGATGACCTTAGAATGAACCTTAGTGTGCTGGGAATGCTTTAGAAAATCAAAGATATATGAAACCCTAATTATAAAAAGTATGTCGTAGGTTTTGAGTAAGATGGAGAGAGTTTGTGTGCTTTGATTTACTTGCATGAGAGAATATGAGCTAGTTTACATATGACCTTCCTTATATAGAACCAGGAAACCTTAAAACTACTAAAAAGGGAAACCATGGGATGTTGGTGGGTTGAAGGACAAGTCAAAAGACCTCTCCTCCTCCCTATGCCAAACCCACGGCTGAAATGAGGCTCATGGTACGGGTACACCTTGACAAGCCAATTTCTAGATACAAGTGCTTAAGGTACATTTAGGTAAGGTTTACAAGTTGTAATGAAAGACTTAATAGAGATTAAATGATTTATTTCAAGTGTGAATACACTAGGTCCGGTTTTAAGGAGATATAAGCAAGCAAAATAAATAAATTTTGGGTATTGGATATAAATGTGGGTATTTGTTTGAGTGTAGATGGGTAAAGGTGCTTCCGGGTACGACCGAATGTAATTTATTGCGAAACGTAAGCGTTTTACGTAACCAACAAAAATAAATTATGAAAAGTTATAAATTATACTCCTAATAATCATATAACACTTGCTTGATGTAAACTTTAATTTGTTTGGTGTCCGTTTACATTGAACGTTGATTTTTAGTTTACGCGATTTAACTATAAGTTAATAATTAAAAGCGAACGCGTAAAACTCTAAAAATAAATAATGGAATTTATTAAAGTCGTAAATAACCTGAAAATGAGAAATGTTACAGTCTCCACCCGTTAGGAGAGCCTTGTCCCAAGGCTCAAGATGCAACATTTTTCGAGGGTGCGGTTTTTGTGAAGAGGTGCGGATACTTTTCCCGGAACTGATCTTCGCGTTCCCATGTGAACTCAGGACCTCTCTTGGAGTTCCATCGAACTTTGATGATGGGAATACGACTTCGCCTTAACTTCTTGACTTCACGATCCAAGATTTCCACTGGTTCTTCAACAAAGTGGAGTTTATCATCAATGTGTATTTCATCTAACGGAACTGCCAATGGCTCGTCAGATAAACACTTCTTTAGATTGGATACATGAAACGTGCTATGAACCCTGCTTAACTGTTGAGGTAGTTCGAGTCTATAAGCAACGGTTCCCACTTTGGCTAACACCTTGAAAGGTCCAATATACCTCGGGTTCAACTTTCCCCGTTTTCCAAAACGTACGACCCCTTTCCAAGGTGATACCTTTAACATAACTCGATCACCAACTTGAAACTCTAGAGGCTTACGCCTCACATCGGCGTAACTCTTTTTGCGATCACGAGCAGCTTGCATTCTGTGCTTAATTTGGATAATCTTCTCGGTTGTTTCATAAATAAGTACTGGACCGGTGAGCCGAACATCTCTGACCTCGGCCCAACACACAGGTGATCGACACTTTCGGCCTTAAAGTGCCTCGAATGGGGCAACTTTAATACTAGCATGATAACTATTGTTGTACGAGAATCCGATCAGCGGTAAATGTCCTTCCCAACCATTCCCAAAGTCTATCGCACAAGCGCGTAACATATCTTCAAGAGTTTGAATGGTCCTTTCGCTTTGTCCATCAGTATCTGGATGGTATGCCATACTCATATCCAGCCGAGTACCCAAAGCCTTCTGAAATGACCTCCATAAATTTGACGCAAACCGAGGGTCACGATCACAAATGATCGAGACTGGTATTCCATGCCTTGTGACCACTTCTTTCAAGTACAGTCTTGCTAGTTTGTCCATAGGGTCAGTTTCCCTCATTAGTAAAAAGTGTGCAGACTTAGTGAGTCGGTCTACAATTACCCATATGGTGTCGTTTCCACTTTGCATCCTTGGGAGTTTAGGGACAAAATCCATGGTGATATTATCCCCCTTCCATTGAGGAATCTCTGGTTGTACCAATAAGCCAGATGGTTTTTGGTGTTAGGCTTTGACTCTTAAACACGTCAGACACTTGCTAACATAGGTGGCAATGTCAGCTTTCATGTTAGGCCACCAGTATAGTTGCTTCATGTCTTGGTACATTTTATCCGTAGCAACAATATTAACTTTTTGGTACCTCTCTTTAGGTAAGCAAAGATGGGAAACAGTTTGCAGTCTCCTCGCCTGATCATAGAATATGTATATTTTGGTACAGGACTGGTAAGCTAAGGCGGGTCTATGATGAATCACTTGAGGTAATTTACTTTTTACAATCGGTTATATTGCATATGGGTATTTATTATCAAATAAGATATATGTATCTGCTTTGTTTAGAATGCTAGAGAACTTCAAAAAAGTGATGTTTCTTTGTACCGGCTAAAATCTATTGATTTTGGTCAAAGAATGGCGGTTGAAAAGGAAATTGAAAACATAGAAAATGTACCACAATCGACTCTGTTTTTGATGATAGCTCCCTATTTCTTTATTTATCCAACCTCCTGATGCTATAAATGTAAGAAGTGTATTTCCATTCCTGTAACATTTATTAAACTATTTCCCTTTCTCAAGTTATAAAGGAATTCAAATATTGTATTTTCTCTTCCTTTTTATGGTAGATCGTAAATCTGCACACAAATACAGTTGCCATAATTTTTGGAAAGGTGGAAAATAATGACAGATTCTTAAGAATTGCTTTGTACTAAGGCGATCAGAGCAGCAAAAAAGTGCGCAAAATTTCAGCAGCTGCTGCTGTGAATGTTAATGAAAGCAAAGAACCCCTCACAGACACTATTTTATTATGTTGTGCGTTCAAGAAGCACATAATATATATGTTCAGGCATAGCAATTTATTAATTTTTCCATTATAATCTGCTGAGTGTATTTGATCTTAAAATCGATTTTAGCAGTCACCCCTTTTGTGAGTTTGGTCTCATGTGATGGTGCTTATGGATTTATGTTGATGTACATGATGTAATTTAGATTCATGGATATGCTCAACAATCTAAAAATGTTAGAATTGTAGAAGCTCTTGGAGTCACTTGAAGATGGGCCTAGCTCACCAAGTTTCGTGTTAGCAACTATCGCACTAGAAGCCTTTACAATGCATGTAAGTGCTACTAATATTTTGTGTTACTTCCATTGATTAGAGGTACCATATACTATTTAATTAAGAAATAAACATGCTTATTTACTTAAAAGTTAATACCCATAGGACTTCTAGCTTGGTTGATGTTAGGCTGACATACATCGTTAGCTCCCCTAGGCAACCTTTAAATCAGATATTGATTCAAGATCCATCGAGCTGTACTATATCTGGAGTTTTGATGAGTGGCTCTATGCAGTCAACAAATTATCTTTCATAGTTTCTTTTAAAAAAATCAAGAACATAAGCATTTTCAAAAGAAAAAAATAGAATACTATTATCCAGTCAATCAATGTACCTTTCCTTTTTACCCATGCCTTGCTATCTTGGCACTTGGGCTTTCTAAACGGGCCGAGCTTGGTTTAACTTGGGCTTTGAGCCCGAAACACGGACAATATTAGATTACAATCCAAGCCCGTTGAACCCGACTAGCCTATTACAATACAAGACCTAGTTTGACTTTCTAAGACCGATAACATTCTTGTTTGACTTAATATAATTAAGGCTAACAGTCACTCCTTCACTAAACTTGCCACTTTCTAAAAAGTGAAGAACATAAAGAAGATATTCAATCTTCAAGTGTTATTGAGTCACCACATTGTTGAGTCTCTCATTATTCTTCCACCATGAAAGAACTACCTCATTTCACATCCCACCTTTGTTCCTCAACATTGTCAACCAACAAAACACCAAACAAACATTTGAATTCCTAATCATCCACTTTTGTCTCGATAATATCATATGCACACCAATTGTTAGTGCAAATGATATATCATTCTTTTCTATCAACCTCTCGTCAACACATTCCTTCTTTAGTATCACTCATCCTTTCTCACTTTTCGGCTCTATGGAATCATTTTCATTCACACCCACGAGCACATCGTCTCCATCCTCGTCTTATTTTTCTTTTTATTCTTTGAAAGTATATATATATATATATAGGCTCCGGTTCCATTGAGAAGGTTTTTATTTTGAGAAGATTGAGAAATCTTCGTTTGAGCAAATTGATTCATATTTTTTGATTTAATTCACAAGTAAACATCATTTAATAGTGAATCAAATCTATAAATCACAAATTTGATTCACAAATCAATGCTAAAATCGAATTATGGTAATGATTCCTTAAATTTGTATAGAAGATTCAATATTGTACTTATATCATAAAATCGAGAGATTTTTTAACAATGATTCGAATTTTTTTTACACATTTTGGATTATAATCACATTAAAATGAGTTTTACGCTTGAAAAACTTGAATCAAAGTTAAAAATCTATCATTTTTGAAAACCTTCTCAATCTTCTCAAAATAAAAACCTTCTCAATCGATTCGGATTCTATATATGGCTCCGGTTCCATTGAGAATGTTTTTATTTTGAGAATTGCCCCAAAACAAGGGGGTGCTATACACTAAGGGGAGCACTTGCAAGCGTTTTGATTCATTTTATTGCATCAGAACTTCTGAGCAGCGATGGTAATTTATTTGATCCCTGGATCGTTAGAGTCAATTTCAAGAATGTATTATCATGGGGGAGCAATAAGCAACGGGGGTTAGGAGTTATTGTGGTTTTAATAGTATGGATTTAGTTTAGCCATGTTGATTGATGACTTACAATGGATGATGCAAGCTCCAATTAAAGGAAGATAGGTTGGGGATTGTCAGTACCGATGAAGGGTTTATTCATACTCCAAATACTTTACACTACTCCACTTTCAACATCAACCCTAAACTAAGGTAATTCTCTCATAACTTCAACTTTTATATTTGAAGAGTACCTACTTTCTTTTCATCGTGTTCTTCTATTCTATCACGACTCTCTAGATATCCAAGAAACACAAAAATCACCTCATCGTATTTCTCATGTTGTCTTTCATTCCTCCAACAATCTACTGATCACATACTTTTCCTCATTCCTTCAACCTATACACTCAAAGTACATCACTTTTTGTCTCTTGCCTTTTTCACCATCTCATGGTCCTTTTCTAAACTATCAAAGGAACACACAATCACCTTCACCTATATTTCTTCACCATCTTCTCCTGCATAAACTCATTCATATATACTAAGAGCACTTTATGGAAATCTTTTTTCATTCACATTCAAAAGCACATCGTCTCCATCCTCGTCTTATTTATATTTTTATTTACCTTTTGAAGTATATTCTATATATATTATTTATTTATTATATATATATATATATATATATATATCAAGGTTATAAATAGCGTGAAGCGTGGCGTAGCGACATGGCGTTTTTAAGGCGTGACTTAAGGTGGCAAAAATATTTATAGATTTATAGATTATATCATAGTTTAGAATAATATGAGTAGTAAATATTATTAAATTCAAGCATCATACAAAATCATTCGTAAATCACAAGCTTAAATCTAATATTTTAGAAAATCACTTTATATACTTCAAAAACATTTCGACCACGCTATGCGCTATAGCGCGCTTTATCACGCTATATGACGCTATATTGCACGCCACGCCTAGAGACGACGCCTTGGCATGTTTCGTAACGTAGAGGCCACGCTTCGCGCTATGGCGCCGCTATAGCGCGCTATTTAGAAACCTTTATATATTATATAAATTTATTTATATATATATATTTATATATATATTTTATATTTTTATATTATATTATTATTTATAATATTTATATCTAAATATTATTAAGTGTCATTCGTCTTACTTTTAAAGATCCATACTCATAATATTCTTAGGTCAACTCAATAAACGAATACAATTCTCGTTTATTAAAGTCGGTATATTCTTTCTCGTAAACAATACTGTCCGATTCTTTTTTATTTCATAATTTAGGCTATTTTTAAAATAATGGATTCTTGTGTCTTAGTTTCTACTTCTCTTTCAAATTGTCTTACTTCAGAATAATAAAAATCTAGAAGTGCATGTCTAGTTCACCGCTAAAGTTTGGGTATATGTTATGTGCACTTGTCTGCTAACTTTGTTTTGTTGCACATAATATCTTGATTCCTTGGTGCCCAAAACAAGGGGTGCTTTACACTGAGGGGGAGCACTTGCAAGCGTTTTGCTTATTTAAATTGCATCGAACTTCTTGAGCATCGATAGGTTTTTATTTGAATCCATGGATCTGTAGAGTGTCAATATACAAGGTATGTACATTATCAATGGGATGCATTAAGCAAGGGGGATCTAGGTGTTATGTGGTTAATTAACATGCATTTAGTTTAACTCTTGTTGATATAAGAATTTTCTAGATGATGCAAGCTAACCTTTATAGGATGATAGGATGTGGTATTGTCAAATACGATGAAAGGTTTATTCATACTCCAACAGACTTCACTCCTCTACTTTCAAATTCACCCTAAACCTTAAGGTCATCCCTCTCATAACTTCAACTTATATATTTGAAAGTACACCTACTTTCTTTTCATGTCCCCTTTCTTATTTTATATCACGTCATCCTATAGATTTCTCAAGATAACACAAAATAAACTCAACCGTATTTCATTATGTTTGTCTTCTATTCCTGCCAAACCATATACTTGGATCACCTACAATTTTTCATCATTCTTCTACATTTACATCATAGTACCTACCTTCTTGTATTGCTACTTCTTACCTCTTTTTTCCCCCCCCCCCCCTTGTCACTTTTCTAAACTATCCATGGATACAACTATCACCTTCAACTATTTTCTCAAATCGTCTCCTTATACCTAAACATATTTTAATCGGTGCACTCTATGGAATCATTTTTCATTACTTCCAATAGCAAATCGTCTACATCCTCGTAGTATTTTTCTGTTTATTCTTTTAAAGTTTATATATTTTTATTTTTTTATTTTTTTATTTAGGTATTTATTTTTTATTTATCTTTAAATTGTAATTTAAAAAGAAAAAATAAGTCGAGGATGGAGTCCGAGCTTGTGCTTTTGGATGGGTAGATTGAAAATGTGTACAGTTAGAGGGAGTGACGTGTTGTGTGGGGGGTGGGTGTCCGGTGATGTTGGGTGGTTTTATAGGTGTTGGTGAGTGGGGGTTCCAGTGGTTTGTGTGTTTTGGTCATGTGACGGGTTGTATGGTGGAATTATTGTTGGTAGGGTAGGGGTGGGTTTTGGTTGTTTGGTAGGTGGTTTATGGAGGGGTTAATTGTGTGTGTGGGGGGTGGATAGGGTGTTTTTTTCGTTGGCCTGCTAATTAGGGGGTCTAGTGTTTTTTGTGTGCGAATTTGATAGTGGTAATTAAGTGTTTTGTAGGTTGCGGGGTAGGGGGCGGGGGTGGGGGGTCGGGGTAGGGTCGGTGCTTGGGGTGCGGCTGGCAGGCGGAGGGCCCAGAAGCTGGCGGAAGTGGGGGGGACAGTGGAGGGGGTGTGTAAGGGGGTGTCTGGGGGGGTAGGGGTGGGGGTGGGAGAGCTGGGGTAGTGGGTTGGTGGAGGAGCTGTAGGGTGGGGGGGCGGAGAGTTACGGGGATGGGGTGGTGGGCGAGGGGGGGAGGGTGTGGGCGGAGGGGAGGTTGGGAGTGGGTGGTCTGAGAGGGGCGGGGGAGGGGCGCACCATGTAGTATGGGGTTCGGGGTGGGGAGTTTGGGTGTGGGTGGGGGAGGGGGGGGCTGGCGGTGGTGGGGGGGTCGGTGTGGGGTGGGGGGGGTAGTGGTGGAGGGGCGGGTAGGGTCGAAGAGTGGGGGGGAGGACGGGGCGGCTTGGGGGGGGGGTAGGGGGGTGTAGGGGGGGTGGTGGGAGGGGGCCGGGGGGGGAGGAAGTGGGGGGGTCGCTGGGGAACGGGGGGGGGCTGTAGGGGGTTGTTGGTGGGGGGGTCGTGGGGCTCTTTTTTTGTTTATGTTCTTTGCTTTTTTTTGTTTTCTTTGGTTTTTTATTTTTTTCTATTTTTTTTAGATGTTTAACTGCATTTTTTTTTTTTTTTTTTTTTTTTTTTTTTATGATTCTTTTATTTTTTTTTTGTTTTTCTTTCGCTTGTTTTTATATTTTTCTTTTTTATTTCTTTTTTTTGTTTGACTTTGTTGTATTTATTATTATTGACTGGTTTTTGTTTTTTTTTTTCTTTCATTTTTTTTCGATTTCTTGAGGTGATTTTGTGTTATTGGTTAATATAGAGGATGTCGTGATATATAAGAAGAGACATGAAAGAAAGTAGGTATTCAAATATATAAGTTGATGTTATGAGAGGATGACCTTAGGTTTAGGTGTGATTTTGAAGATAGAGGAGGTGCAGATTTGGTGTATGAATAAACCTTTCATACGTATTTGACAATTTCCACAATTCCTATCTTCTTTAATTGGTGAGCTTGCTTCATTATTAGTTGAAGCTTATTTATCATGGTTAAACTAAATGCTTGTTATTAAACCACTTAACTCCTAGATCCCCTTGCTTATTGCATCACCATTGATATTACTTCCTTGTATATTGACTCTAACAGATCCATGGATCAAATAAATTACCATCGATGCTCAAGAAGTTCGATGCAATTTAAATAAGCAAAACGCTTGCAAGTGCTCCCCCTCAGTGTATGCTCCCCTTGTTTTGGGCACCAAGGAATCTAGAGTTTATTGTGCTACAAAACAAAAGTTTGTAGACAAGTCGCACATATACATATAGACAAAACGTTAGCGGGGGGGGAACTAGACATGAATTCTAGATTTTATTATTCATGAAGTATGACACTTTGAAAGAGAGAAGGAAGTAGAAACTAGACAAAAAGTAGTTTTTTTAAAAAATTAGCCTAAATTATGAATAAAAAGATTCGAGCGTATGTTTACGGAGAGTAAAGATTAGACCGACTTTTATTTTAAACGAGAATGGATTAGTTTTTTGATTGACATATGATTTTTATGAGAATGACCTTTTAAAAGTAGACGAATGACACTTAATATAATATGTACTATATTATATAATATATATATATATATAATTTATTATATATTATTTATATATATATTTATATGATTTTATGATATATAGATTATCATTTATATCAAGGTTTCTAAATAGCCGCGTGTAATTATATGCAGGCGCCATTGCGCGAAGCGTGGCCTTACGTTACGAAAACAGGCCAAGGCGTCGTCTTCTAGTCGTGGCGTGCATTTTAGCGTTATTATAGCGTGATATAAAGCGCGCTATAGCGCTTAGCGTCTAGCTATTTATTTGGATCAAATAGCTTGAGCGTTACGGCGAATTTTTTTTGAAGTATTTAAGGGATTTTCTAAATTGAGTATTTATGCTTTGGATTTACTAATTTTTTGGATGATGCTTGATTTTAATATATTTCATACGTATTTATTTAACTTGATATAATCTATAAATCTATAAATATTTTTTGCCACCTTATGTCACGCCTTCTTTAATAACGCCATGTCGATACTGCCACGCTCTCACGCTTATTTATACCTTGATATATGATTTATATATATATATATTATATATATATATATATATATATATATATATACTTTAAAAGAATAAAAAGAAAAATAAGACGAGGATGGAGACGATGTGCTTTTGGATGTGAATGAAAATGATTCCATAGAGTGCTCCGAGTATATAGGTTTGAGGTATAAGGAGAAGATGTGAGAAATATAGGTGAAGGTGATTGTGTGTTCCTTGGATAGTTTGAGAAAGGTCATGGGGTAGAGGTGAGAAGTAGGCCAAAGACAAGAAGGTAGGTAGGTACTTTGTGTGTATAGTGTAGGAGATGAAGGAAAAGGTAGTGATATCCAAGTTATATTGGTTGGAGGAATGAGAGAAGAACAAATGAGAATACGATTGAGGTGATTTTGTGCTTTTTAGGATAATCTAGAGGATGTAGTGAATTTTAGATGAGAAGAAAGACATGAAAAGAAAGTAGGCTACTTCAAATATATTGTTGAAGTTATGAGAGATTGACCATTATGGTTTAGGTGATTTTGAAATTGGAGGATGGTAATTGTATTTGGAAGTATGAATAAAACTTCATCGTATTTGACAATCCCCAATCTATCTTCTCCTTCAAAGGTTTGAGCTTGCATCATCCTAGTGAAGAGTCTTCTATCTCATGCTAAATAAATCAATACTATTAAACCACATATCTCCTTAGGTACCACCATTTTGCTTAATTGCATCCCCGATGAAATTACCATTCTTGTATATTGGACTCTAACGGATCCTTGGATCAAAATAACATTACATTCGAATGCTCAAGAGTCGATGCAATTTAATGAGCAAATCGCTTGCTAGTGCTCCCCCTTAGTAGTATGCTCCCCCTTGTTTGGGGACCAAGGAATCAAGTTATTTTATTTGATGCTATTTAAAACAAATGTTAGTAGTCAAGTTGCACATATACATTTAGCAAAAATGTGTAGCGGGGGAAACATAGACATGCACTTCTAGGTTTTTTTATTCTGAAGTATGACACTATAACTGCTACATCACATATAATTCACTGCATTATTTGTTTAATTTATTTTATAATTTTAGGTCTTATGGGTTAGCATGGAACTAGAAATGCACATTTAGATGTTTTTATTATAAAATATGACACCTTGAAAAAGAATTAGAAACTAGACGCATGCAACTATTATTTCAAGATCAACAACCTAAATGATTAAAATAAAAAGACTCGAGACGTATGTCTAATGACTAAGATTCGACCGAACTTTAATAAAAGAGAATGGGATTCGTTTATTGATTGACACAAAAATAATATGAGAGTGACCTTTTAAAAGTAGATGAATGACACCTAATATCTTAGCAAAATATATTTAATATATATATATACCTTAAAAGAATAAAAAGAAAAATAAGAAGAGGATGGAGACGATGTGCTCTTGGATGTGAATGAAAATAATTCCATAGAGCCGAAAAGTGGGAAAGGATGAGCGATACTAAAGAAGGAACGTGTTGACGAGAGGTTGATAGAAAAGATTGATATATCATTTGCACTAACAATTGATGTGCATATGATCCTATCGAGACAAAGGTGGATGATTGGGAATTCAAAGGTTTGTTTGGTGTTTTGTTGGTTGACAATGTTGAGGAACAAAGTGGGATGTGAAATGAGGTGGTAGTTCTTTCATGGTGGAAGAATAATGAGAGACTCAACAATGTGGTGACTCAATAACACTTGAAGATTGAATATCTTCTTTATGTTCTTCACTTTCTAAAAAGTGGAAAGTTTTGCGAAGGAGTGACATTTGCATTTCGCAAATTACTTAAATATTTCGGATGAAATAATTAAGTTGTCAAGGGATATAGGAGGAAGTCTAATAGTAACAAGACTATTAGAAGAGAGGAGAAATGTTTAGAAGTGAGAAGAAACGTTAGAGATGAGGAGACTTATTAGAAGTGAAAAGGAACGTTTAGAAATGAGAAGAAACTTTAAAAGTAGAAAGACTATCAGGAGTGAAACGACTACTAGAAGAGAGAAGAAACGTTTAGCAGTGAGAAGAATCGTCTATGAATTTGAGACAAGACGTATGCGAGTTGTGAGGACCAAGGTTTGTATGTGAGGGGATTTATTGTGAAGTGATGGATTGTAAGTCTATCGATTATAAGGAATGTGTTTGATAATGAGGCGCATTTCATTATGAAATTCACGTGACTCTTAAAAACATAAACAACGATGCTTATGAACGTTGGGATATGAGGATGACCCATTGATCTTTAGAGAGATAATAGGCATAGGTTTGGGTGTAGAGTAGACGTCAGCTCGTAGCAGAAGAGAAGAAGAGTTTGGTTATGGATTTAGAAAAAAATGAACGCTATTACAAGCTTGCTGCCAGCGGTCCCAGATATATTTGGGGGCCGCCTGTTATTATCAGGGGCCCACCTGTTTTATGGGGACCGCCACCAGCAGAGATGTTTTGGAATCGATTGTTGACGAAATTTTTCAAACGAAGTGACATTTTAATTTGCATTTCGCTAATTAAAAATCTTTAAAATACTTCGGATGAAGTAATTAGGTTGTCATGACACAGAATTGAACATAGACTAGAATCGAGAGTTAGAAGAAAAGAAGAGACCGATTTACGGAATATGTTCTATCATTCCTAAACCTAGATGAATATAATTTAACGATTCGCGGTTGAGGGGTAAAGAAAGAATGTGGATGATTCAGACGCAACCTTTTCGAATGGAGATGTTTCCTTTTTGACATTGTCTGTAGGGAAATGGTGACGCATCTTCGGTATGTTTCGTACACGAAAATAATAATAATAATAATAATAATAATAATAATAATAATAATAATAATAATAATAATAAAGAAAAAAAACAAAGATAGAGGCGACGAGCTTGACAATGTCAAGACGGATGGTGGTTAACGTACGATAAACTACACTCACAGAGTTATGTAGCTCTTCTCGAGCATTGCGAATATTCATAGAACAATCACACAACAAGGTATACGGTTGTCTTAAAGGTGGTAGCAGAAATAGTGGAGGAAAGAGATTAGCCCTCTTTATGGTTGAAGAGGCGTGGTTGAGTGAGAAGAAAGAAGTGTGATCGAAAGGCAAAGAGTATTTTCGTCGAAGAGAAAGAATGTTTCATTGAAGAGAAATAATGTTTTCATTGAAAAGAAAGAACGTTTTTGTCAAAGTGAAAGAATATTTCGTCAAAGATAAAGAATGTTTTTATCAAAGAGAAAGAAGATTTTCGTCAAAAAGAAATGGAGAGCGTTTTAACTAATGTTGTTAAAAGGCTTGAATACGGATGTTCGAATATTACCTTTAACGTTTGCAATCACAAGTTAAAGATACTTGAATATTTCGGATGAAATATTTAAGTTGTCAAACCTACTTGGAGGAGCGT